>PVKH010046152.1:0-10431 GCA_004027955.1 Chaetophractus vellerosus
TGCCTGGAATGCAGGAGATCCTCTAGGGCATCTCCTAGTACTACCATGCCCTGTGATTAAAGTCAATGGAAAACTGCAACAAACCAATTCAAGTAGGACTGACAATGGCCCAGAATCTTCTGGAATGGAGGTTTGTGTCACCCCACCTGGCAAAGAACCATGGCCAGCTGAAGTGCTTGCTGAGGGTAACGGGAACATGGAATGGGTAGTGGAAGAAGGTATTGATAAATATGAATTTCGACCATGTGACCAGTTACAGAAACGAGGACTGTAATGGTCATGAACCCTTCTTCCCTGTTTCATTATGAGTATGACTGTATATGTACACAAAATTAATTTCTTGTTTTCTTCCCCAACCTTTTCCCTTATCATATGAAAACTTGTATTAATTTCATGTCATAATGTTTAAGGATGTCAAGTTTAAGAGTGAATATTGCCGGAGGTCTTGCACCATATTCTGTGCGAAATTAGTGCATTTCCGGTTGTACGCTGGGGAGTTAAACATTGTTAGGTGGAAATATATATTTATGCTTGTATGTTATTGTCTTTACTTTGAGACTAAGTATGGTTTAGGGTAATGTGTATGGTTGCCGAGTTGACAAGGGGTGGACTGTGATGGCTAGGCTAATGTGTCAACTGGGCCAGGTAATTGTGCCCAGCTGTTGGGTCCAGCAAGCCTGGGGCTAATTGCATCTGCATCAATCAGCAAGATTGGATGAAGAATGGTGACTCTGTTATACATTCAGTTGGCTGCTTATAAAAGGGAACTGATTTCAACATTCAGAGGGAGAATTTCCCAGCTCCTCGTTTGACAGTGAACTTCTCCCAGGAACTCATCGAGGACCCTTCATCAGTCTTTCATCGGAGCAAACTCATCGAGGGCCCTTCATCAGTCTTTCATCGGAGCCCCTGGCTTGCAGCCTGCTAGCGGAACCTGGACTTGTGTATCCCCACGGTCACGTGAGAGACTCTTATAAAATCTTATATTTTTAACAGAGATCTCGTGTTGATTCTGTTTCCCGAGAGAACCCTGACTAGAACAAGGAGGTAACTGAGTCGGGTAGAATTATCAAGAACCGTTTCTTGAGGTAAATTTTACTATTTTATTTTGCTCACAATCAAAGATGAAGGGAAGTATGAAAAATTTAGAAATATGTTTATGTACGGCCATGAACATTTTTTTACTCAAACATCCAGACAGGTCATGAATATTATGAAGAATTCATAATACCTTTTAACAAGAATATCAACAGAGAATTATTAAATCAAATTTTGTCATTAAAATGTTGTTTAAAGCATTCAGCCTGTGTTTATCTAAAGGATTGGAACATACACCAATTCTTATTTTTTTTGTATTTAATACAATATATGAATACTTTTCCTCTAATAAAACAGAATATATTAAATTAGAGCTATTTATTGATTAATTATTTAATTTCACCACTATCCCAAATCCAATGACCAACATTTACTCAGGGACTTTCCACTATCTACCACCATGGGAGAGACTGGGCATACTATTTAAAAAGAGGATTTGAATGGGAGAAAGTGGGAGGACAAACTGTAAATTACATTCTTAAATATAAACTACATTTACAGGTTAAAGAATAAAATCTGTACAAATAGAAGACATCAGCCTGTTACTACAGGAGGAATCCCCAACTGCAGTATTTCTTCAAACTGACACTAACTGAATTTAGCTCCAATTCTTTGTCATGCATTATCACCTGCCACAAAATTTGCCTTAATCTTATAGGACAAATAGAGGAACATGAGCATGTGGAAGTGGCAGTGTGACTGGTATGAAAATTGTTATAAAATATTTAAACTTCACAGGTATAGTAGATAATTCCAGGCATTTAAATAGCTGGTGAGTTAATAGTGTGAGATAGTTTGTAGTTAAAACATAATTATTTAACTTATTATATGTGGGGAATGCCTAGGAGATGAAATTTTAAAAGTCATTTTATGGTGAATATGAGGCAAAAAATCTCAGCTTATTTATTTGATACCTTAAGTAACCATGTTAGATGTCCTATGGAACTCTAAGTATAAGTCTATAAATAATAAATTACTTGGGAATGATAATGGAGAATAAAAATCCAGCCATTAGCTAAATTTCTTATTAAAAATTTGAAATTTGTGAACAGCTCTAAATTGAATGTTCTCTAAAGACAAATAGGCTAACGAGTTTACAGGGTACCTAAGGAAGGTCAATAATGAATAGATCCATTTTTATGCCTAGAATTATGAACTTCTTAAATTGTCAGAAGCTCTGTAGAAATTGTGGCTGTATTCATCATGTGACAGGATGTAGAGACAACCAGCCTAGGGCACAATTTAGAAGTTGTTACTTGAACAATTTTGATTTATTTAGAGTGTTAGAAGAGTTTTGCAAAATTCAGAAATTTTTCTGTCACTCAGCATCTTTCACAGAATATATTTTGAACAACATTTTAATGACAGATAAATGTGTGGACTGAAATTATATTGCTTAAATAAAACTAAATTCACCAGGGAATGCCTGATGACCATTAAAGTGAAGATGTGATTATGACACATCACCATATAGAGAGATGTGATCTTGCTGA
Organism: Chaetophractus vellerosus; assembly: GCA_004027955.1. NCBI lineage: Eukaryota > Metazoa > Chordata > Mammalia > Cingulata > Chlamyphoridae > Chaetophractus > Chaetophractus vellerosus. The sequence continues at coordinate 2,592 of PVKH010046152.1, forward strand.
TGTTATATTTTTCTCTTTTTATTTATTTATTTTTTACCATATTATCCTTGCATTAATGAAAAATAAAACATGTGATTGAATTTATTCTCATGGGATTTACTACCAATAACAATATGTACATTTCACATTCAGTGCTCTTCTCATTCATTTACTTGTGGGCCCTGATGGGAAATGGCCTCATTATCATGATCACAACCTTAGACCAGCACTTCCAAACCCCCATGTACTTCTTCCTGAAGAACTGATTCTTCTTGGAACTCTGGCTCATTTCAATCACTATCCCCAAATCTCTTGTCAACTCCTTGACCCACAATGGTTCCATCCTCATTCTTGGCTGTGTCACTCAAGTCTTTCTGCTGGTATTATTGAGAGTTGCAGAGCTGTTCCTCCTCACAGTCATGTCCTTTGACCGCTATGCTGCCATCTACCATCCTCTGCACTATGAAGTCATCATGAACATGGGTACGTGCATGCAGATGGCGGCTGTATCTTGGTTGTTTGGGGGTCTGTCTGCTGTGATGCACACAGCTGGTACCTTCTCCTTATCTTTCTGTGAGTCTAATGTGATCCATCAATTCTACTGTGACATAGCCCAGTTATTAGTTATTTCTTGTTCACAAAATTTAATAACAGAAATTGCTCCCATCCTTATTACTGTGGTTCTGGATTGTTTCTGTTTTATTTTCATTACCATTTCCTATATCTACATCTTCTCCATTGTTAAGAAGATTCCATCAACAGAAGGCCGCTCAAAAGCCTATTCCACTTGCCTTCCACACCTGGGAGTTATTGTATTACTTCTCTCTACTGGCTTCATTTGACTACCTAAAACCAGCTTCATGGTCCCCTTCTATTTCTGACTCTATAATTTCTACCTTCTACACTATGGTACCCCCGACCCTGAATCCCATCATATATAGTCTAAGAAACAACCCCATGAAGTTGGCTGTGGGCATATTGATAAAGGGAATTCTCATAAAAAATAACAATTAGAGACATCTAAGCATAATAGACAGGGCAGACAATCTCAGGAATTTGGCACCCTGTCAGTGGACTTTATCTTGGAATATATAACATCTGCCCAGTGTATTGGAGTTAGACTCATTTATAATTTTCCTACACATGGCTCTTAGGTCCCTTTTATGTGAACTATAATTAGCACTATTCATGTTAATTTGTGTCCCAGAGACTCAAATCTTCTGGCTGTTCATATGCTGGTTAAGCCTTGAATCTCAGCAGAGTTGCAACACCTACTCTCCAGTTCATTGGATTAATCCAGGACAACTAAGAAAAGGATGAGGATGGATGATGCCCATCTCAAAACCAGAGAGTATCTAGAAATGTAAGCAAGATAGTTCCATCCATCTGCCCTATGGGATCTCAGCCTCATTTGAATCAGAAACAGAGTGGGTATCACCATCCTAACATCCTCAAGGTTGCAGAATGCACAAACATATAGTGGTAATGGAAATATGGACCAAAGTATACTTATTATTATTCTAGTAATGGAATAACTTGGAATATTGATTTAAAGGCAGCTGGCACCAGAGGTTTTGAGAGGAAGGAGAGGAAAAATAAGTGTAACATGGGGCATTTTGGGGACACTGGAATTGTTCTGCTTGACATTGCAATGATGGATATAGGCCATTATTGTCAAAACCTATAAAATTGTGTGACATAAAGTGTAAACCACAATGTAAACTATAGACCATGTTTAGGAGCAATGCTTCAATATGTGTTCATCAATCACAACAAATGCACCACACTCATGAAAGATGTTAATGGGGGAAAGTGGGGGAAGGAGAGGGAATGAGGAATATGGGAATCTCCTATATTTTTTATGTAAACTTTATGTAATTTAAAACTTCCTTAAATATAAAATTTAAGAAAAGTTTTTTTTTAAAAAGTAACAGATATCCCTCTTCTCTTTAAATGACAGATATAATTTACAAATGCACACATCATTTATTCAATTTCCTCCAAATTTTACAAGTAAATGTTTAAATGAAAAAAAGGAGCAATACATAATTAGGACTTTTCATTCAGCAGAAAGCAAACATAATTTCTTTTATTATTAAACCTCTGGAATTCATATAGTTTAGGAAATTTTTCTAGCCTATTTCTTGAGTTGCATTCACAAGCTGATTTCAAGCTATTTTTGTATAATGTAAAGAAACATGTTTGCTTAGAAAGCACTACAGTACTTTACAAACTTTTACCAAAAAGAAAACAAAACTAAGTTAATAAACAAAAAACTACCTCATATTTCTATTCTCCTATTATTTCACCAGCTCAAATTACCAAAATCTTATAAATCTTTTGACACATTTTTATTTTTTCCTGTATTAGATGCCTTATTTATAGATCACTGTGGTGTATAAGTTGCTTCAAAATTAAATGTGGAGATCTTTCTCAGCTCATTCTACTTATGACACAATCTTTCCTTTTATATATTTTTCATTTAGGGATTTTTTTAAATGGAGAAATGGAATGTAAATGTTGAATGTATATTTCCAGATAAAGTTATCAGAACATAAGTGAATAGATGAACTATGATTAAATGGTCATTATGAAATGAAATATAATTTGGGTGAGGTTTTTAAAATTTTATCCCAACAAAGCTAAACTTCTTTGCTTTTTTATGTACTAATATTTAAAAATCATATTTATAAGTATAAAATTTAAAAATCATATTTGTACTTTTAAAATAAAACTGCTCATATTTTTTACTTTGACTTTGACTCTAAGGTTTTACCTTAATCATCAAAATTTTGCTTTGATGTCTTATGATTGACTTTTTAACTGCATCTCTTATAACTTCCTTGATCATTTGTCTTCTAATATATACATGTTTGATTGTTGTACTATATTAAATGTTTTGTTGAAATAAACTTACAAATATATGTAGATGCTTACAATTCTTAAACATTTGTACTGTAAATTACAAAGTTTTCATTTCCTGATTATGTAATGTTTTGATTAAAATACATTTTAATATATTATACATGCACAAAAATATCTTTAAAATTAATATATATATAATTTTCAAAAGGATCTAGTCCATTTAGATTCTGTTGATTAGATTCCAAATTTCATGAAGAATTTTTCACATAGGGATATAACAGGGATTGTTGTAATTTACTATTTGTTCACTATGTAAAGGAATATGTTCATTTATTCTTTATTATTCTGAAGTCTAAATCATGTATTCATATATTTTGGTTCTTTATATGTGTATCATAAAATTTAGTGCTAAAATTAATGTATCCTTAAATGGTATAGATTTTAATATCTACTTCATGTAAATATGGCCCATCCCTACTTGCTCATTTAATTGAAGTTTTGTTATTTTTGCTGAACTGAACCTTCAGGTATCATGTATTAAATCTGTCAATTTGTTTCCCTATGATTTTTAATTAATTAAAAATTCATGTTGCTATTATTCCATTACATTAAATTTGCATTCTTTTACATTTCTGTAGTTTTACACATGAAGATGTGTACATGTACATTGAGATATTAAAATTGCTGTTTTTTGTAGAAATCTTAAAGAAAAGCAGGAAATATTTTCCTGAATTCTGAAAAACATTTTTAAATGTAATTCTTCTTAGTAAAATGAATTAAGGGGCCGGCTCAATAGCCCAGTGGATAGGGCGCCGGCATACCACATGGGAGGCCCCAGGTTTGGTTCCCAGGGACCTCTCCTGGTGGGCAGACTGCCTTGAGAATGGCAAGCCACCATGGGTGGGCCAGAGCTGCCATGGGCAGGGCAAATAGCTGCCACAGACAGGGCAAAACCTGCCACGGGCAGGGCAGGTCACCCATGAATGGAGTGCAGTCAGCCACCCATGAACTGACAGCTGGCCATGAATGGAAGCAGAAGCTGCCCACAAGCAGGGAAAGCTGTGCCTGCACAGTGACCAGTCTTGGTGCATCACTGCAGCAGGGGGGAAGGGGAGATATGTAATTAAATAAAAAAATCTTTAAAAAAATTAAATAATATAAACATCCATCTTTTTGAACAAAAAATGACAAGTTAGTAAGTTTAATTTTTACTAATCTCATATCATATAGGACATATCACTAACCAAGTGAGAAGCTGGCATTAGCCTAAATCATCGCTGCCCTATTTTCAATTCTCTCTCCTAAGCAATTTCCTAAGCATAGAATTTCAAGACTCAGTATCATATTCAAATTTGCATGGATTGTCCCTTATTGCTCAGCCTGTAATTTTACTATGGTAAATAAGTTGAAGATAACTACTGTCTTTAATCTTTTGAAAGAGGAATTCACAGGGTTGTTGGAAGAATTACATCAGTAATGCATGTGCTTGCAATAGGCAATCAAAACTGCTGATGATTCTTAGTCAATTAATATTCATTGAGAATATTTTGGCTTTATACTCAATATACTTATTCAGATTCTTTGTGCAAGCCTCTTGGAAATATTAACTCGTGTTTGCCAGGCATGATTCTCCCATAACAAACAAAATTAAATGAACCTGGGGAACTTTTGAGTATCAAGCACAGCCTTAGACAATGGAAACAGCATGCCACCATCTGCTACCAGGAAAATTCCTCTGGCCCTGGTCACTGTTTGATGTGCTGAGGCTTGATGGAAACCTTTTGTCTAGTCACTCACTTGGGCTTCTGGGAAATTCCCACCCCAAAACCAAATCATGCCCCACCTTTCCACAGAGAGTGCATGGTCTAAAAGGAGAGGATTCCTTCATTTTTAAATTTGAAATCTCTACATTCTTTACTCATTTGGCATTGGACATTTGTCTAGATTCCTATGCAGTTAAAGAAAAAAAAATACCCATGGTTGTCTCCCTAACTCTGTTTTTGAAACAAAAAGGAAAGAGAAAAGAGACAATAAAAGAAGTACTGCTTTATCAAGTATGCAACAAAGAATGTGTGACTTACTAAAAACAAGCACGCAGTTAAAAAAACAAAACAAAAGCATGATATCTTGGGGAGAATACAAAGTATGTTATTGTTCTAAAACAACTTTTACCTATGCATGTTTATTTATCTTGCAGAATTATGATACACAAATGATTAAAACAGGCCATTCTGCTTGTTTATAAAAAAATGATAAAGGTAAAAAAAAAATCCCTTTGTACTTGGGCATACAAAATTCAATCCAAATGTTTTGCCCTGTAAATTCTGGACATCTATTCATTGTAGGCTCTTGAAAAATGTGTGTGTGTGTGTGTGTGTGTGTGTGTGTGTGTGTGTGTCTGTGTTGATTGAAGAACCAAAGTGTGCTCTCAGATCTTAACTGAAAATGGTTGAGAGTGGAGATTGGTGACTTCAATACTCTAACACTTTGGGAAGAGATCTGATATGGCTTCTTATTCATACCAAGAGTTCCTATAGCCATGTTCTTAAAAAATTGTATATGCCAAGGCATAGCATTTTAAAATAAAATAATGGTAATGTGATTAAATTGAAACAAGTGCAAAAAATAGAGGACATATTTATATACATGTGCATATATATGTATTTATGTGTGTGTATGGGAAGATATATGCAGATATATATCATGGATATAAGATGTTTGATACTTGATAAAAGTATAAGTATGTGTACATAAAAGAACTCAGAAGCTCTAATGTTTCTGACCCAAATAGGCTCCATTTCTGTTTAGTATACTTATTCCAGATTAGCCAAGGGTCAGCACCATGTTTCCAGTTAACCATGTAAAAAAGCTCTGTGTTGCAACTGACCAACTTAGGTTAACCCTGCACTTCCACAAATAAAAGAGGAAATGCCTCTATTCTTGTAAATGTAAGAATATTTTATTTAATAAAGAGCTTTCTAGTAATGACATTTCCAAACCTGTCTTCCTGGCCTTGCTCACAGGTTGTATATGATGGGATTAAGAGAAGAGATAAAACAAAACAGAAATCAGATTGAGTGAAATCAGGTAACAAGGTAGACCCTAAAATGGGTTTTTGGTAAACAATGGAAGCAGTTGGGAGGAAAAGTGCAGCAATGGCACTGTGTGGGAGGCAAGTGGAATAGGTTTCTGACTGTCCTTCAGAGGGAATCTTTCTGATAGTGGCAATTATATTGATGAAATAAACTATAATGCAGATATAGCAGCAGAAATCCATTACTACACTAATGAGAATAATCATAATTTCTGCAATTATAAGCATTAGTTACAATCAACAGCTTGCAATAATAATAACTGGGTAAAATCAATGAACAATTTTTGAATCCCATTGACTCCACAGTAGGATAAAGAAAAGATACCTGCAGTATGTATGTGTGATATCAGCCACCCCAAAGAAAGGCTCAAATACCAACAGCACAGTGGGCCTCCTGTCAATAATTTCACAGCACAGGGATGGTGGCAAATGACAGCATAGCAGCCAGTGAGCATAGGCATGAAGAGGTAAAGATCAGTAGCCACTGAAGAAGGCACCAGAGAGACCTGGACAAAATATACTGGGAATTAGATAGCACTGCTGTGAATCAAGGATTTGAAAATGGTTTTGGATGCAATGGAAGAAATGAGACAATGAGCAAAACATAATGAAAGGATTATTTTGTTAGGCAAAATATATTAAAAACATTTTTTAAAATGGAATTAAATTAGGAAAGTTTAAACGATATGAAAAAATAACAGAAACATAACAAAGCTAAAAATTTGTTATTGATTTATATGTTGATTTAATACAGCACAAAATATCAATTCATAGACAAAGTAATAATTTAATTACATAGTTTTGGAATAATTCAGTGGAAGGAAAATAAATGGATGGAAATCTTACTTCTGATATAAATCTTAATAAATAGTTTAATAATATAAGATTTATTTTTTTGTTAAATAAGTGTAACCAAAGATATGGGGGAAAGATTGTAACACATGATGGGAAAATGTCAATCCAAAATAAGGATTTCTTAGAAATGGACAGGAAAACCAATATAAAACAATTATATGAAACAGAAACATCATCAACATGCACACGAATATACAATTCACAGATGATACAAACTTTCCAACTAAAAATAAAAATTCAGTGTATAGAAATATCAAAATTAAATAACAATGGGACTATTTATCCCTATGACACAGAAAAAATTTGAAATTTTCTGTCACTAATTGCTTACAGATATGGGGAAATTGGTACTTGTGAATATTTTTGTTATTTTTATGAAATAATAGGGTTTATTGTTTGTTTTATTTTGTTTAAACAATGTAAGTAAGCATAATTCTAATGCCAGTAATCCCATTCCTGGTTACCTAACCGACTGAAGTAAAAGCCCCAGTATTTTCTGATGGATATGTGAGTGTACTAATTACAGAGCCCTTCAAATAGCAAAGGGATGCCTAGAAAGTCTCCAGAGAATATGGATATGATATCTAAGAGAAGACCAGGGGGATGGTCAGAATTTGAGGGTCTTCTTAGGCAAAGAGAATAAATTTGGCTCTAACAGTGAAACATACTCACTGGTTTATGTTTAAATGCTATTAGGAGTGGAAATCTTTTATTTTTTTTTTAAGATTTATTTATTTTATTACATATCTCCCCTTCCCCCTGCTGCGGCGATGCGCTGAGATTGGACACTGAGCAGGCGCAGCTTTCCCCGCTTGTGGGCGGTCTCTGCGTCTGTTCACGGCCAGCTTTTCAGTTCACGGGTGGCTGGCTGCACTCCATCTGTGGGTGACCTGCCCTGCCCATGGCAGCTCTTGCCATGTCCGTGGCAGCTTCTTGCCCTGCCCACGGCGGCTCCAGCCCGCCCATGTTGGCTTGCCATTCTCAAGGCAGTCTGCCCGCTAGGAGAGGTCCCCGGGAATCGAACCCGGGGCCTCCCATGTGGTATGC
>PVKH010046153.1:0-10426 GCA_004027955.1 Chaetophractus vellerosus
CCATTTGTGGGCTGGCTGTCCTACAGGGATTTGAACACGGGGGCCTGGGAGATGCTACCCACATCCCACTGTAGCATTTTGATGGTCAGTGAATAATGCCCCGATCCCATTTTTTTTAAACTTACAAAATTAAATATAACTGTGGGCAAGAGGCGGGAAAGGTTAAGCAAAACTACTTTAGCACTAAAAAAAGGTTCCCATATCACTTGGTCTTTGCTCATTCTGTTCCCTCTACCTGGGACATCCGAAAAAGTACACCCAGCTGGGTGGGCTTGACAGCCTTATCAAAAATCACTTGACTGTAGTTGTGAGGGTCTATTTCTGAGTTCTCAATACAGTTCCATTGGTCTATCTATCTTTATGCCAGTACCATGCTGTTTTTTTTACCACTGCAGCTCAATAATATGCTTTAAAGTAGGGAAGCGAGAGTCCACCAATTTTGTTCTTTTTTAAAGACATCTTTTGGCTATTCAGGGCACCTTATCCTCTCAAATAAATTTGGTAACTGGCTTTTCCATTTCTTTAAAAAAGGCTGTTGGGATTTTTATTGGGGTTGTGTTGAATGTGTACATCTGTTTGGGTAGAACTGACATCTTAATGATATTTAGTCCTCCAGTCCATGAACATGGAACATCTTTCCATTTATTTAAGTCTTCTTCAGTTTCTTTTAGCAATGTTTTGTAGTTTTCTGAATATAGGTCTTTTATGTCCTTGGTTAAGTTTATTCCTAAAAATTTGATTCTTTTAGTTGCTATTATGAGTGCAATTTTTTTTCCTGATATCCTTCTCAGATTGCTCATCAGTAGTGTAGAGAAATGGTACTAACTTTTGCATATTAATCTTGTATCCCACCACTTTGCGGAAATCATCTATTAGTTCTAGTAGCTTTGTTGTGGATTTTTCAGGGTTTTCTAGATAAAGGGTCATATCATCAGCAAATAGCAAAAGTTTTACTTCCCTTCCTATTTGGGTGCCTTTTATTTCTTTATCTAGCCTAACTGATCTAGCTAGAACTTCCAGCACAATACTGAATAACAGTGGTGACAGTGGGCATCCTTGTGTTGTTCCTGTCAGCGGGAAAGCTTTCAGTTTCTCACCATTGAGTACAATGGTAGCTGCAGGTTTTTCATATATGTACTTTAACATGTTGAGAAAGCTCCCTTCTATTCCTTTTGAAGTGATGATTTTTTAATCAAGAAAGGATGCTGCATTTTGTCAAATACCTTTTCTGCATCAATCGAGAGGATCATGTGATTTTTCTTCTTCAATTTATGAATGTGGTTTATTACACTAATTGGTTTTCTTGTATTGAAAAACCCTTGCATACCTGGGATAAAATCACTTGATCATGGTTTATAATTCTTTAAATGTGTTTTTTGGATTCTGATAGCAAGTATTTTGTTGAAGATTTTTGCATCTGTATTCATTAGAGAATTTGGTCTGTAATTTTCTTTCTTCATAGTATCTTTATCTGGTTTTGCTATTAAGGTGATGTTGGCTTCACAGAATGAGTTTGGTAGCCTTCTTTCCTGTTCAATTTTTTGGAAGAGTTTGAGCAAGATCAGTATTAAACTGACTTTGTATGATTGGTAGAATTCACCTCTGAAGCTATCTGGTCCTGGGCTTTTCATCTTTGGGAAGTTTTTGACAACTATTTCAAACTCTGTTTGTGATGGTTTGTTGAGGTCTTCTATTTCTTCTAGGGACAGAGTAGGTTGTTCATGTGTTTCTAGGAATTTGTCCATTTTGTCTACATGGTCTAGTTTTGGGGCATTCTGTCGTTCACAGTATCCTCTTATGGTATCTTATTTCTGCGGGGTGAGTGGTAATAAGCCCTCCTCTCATTTCTGATTTTATTTACATCTTCTCTCCTTTTTTCTTTGTCAGTCTAGCTAAGGGTTTGTTGATTTTGTTGATCTTCTGAAAGAACCAACTTTTGGTTTTGTTGATTCTCTTATTTTTTTTGGTCTCAATTTTATTTAATTCTGCTCTGATCTTTATTATTTTTTTCCTTTGGCTATTTAAATGTCCATCTTCTCTACTGGACTGTGAACTTCTTGAGGGTTGGGATGATGTCCTAGTCAACCTAGCCAGCACCTCACACATAGCAGGCACTCACTAAACACTGTAAATGTCCTTCATTTTTCTTTATGGGAAAAAGTCTTTTGGCAAAGACAACAAAATACAATTCTTTCCACAATGCCAGTAATAACTTTTCTGATAAGAGGGATTACTCTGAAACCATGGAATTCTTATTCTGTATTTTTCTTGGCAGCAGATGATTACTACCCATCTCCTCAGAACATTATCTTTTATAGAATATTGACATCCCACATTCCTCATGCTTTGCTCTTTGGTTCTTTAGTTGTTTTCAGAGCCCTGTTTTATGATTAATATTCATAGTTCTCATGTAAAATGTGGTGGAAAGGGGAATTCCTATAGCTTCAAGATGTTATTCCTTGTTTGACAAATTTATTTCTGGTAAATCTCCCTTTATTCTTAATTTAATTTTTGTGTCAAGTTTCCTTTCTTTTCTATGAAATCAATATAGAATTGGATATGTTCAGAATTCAGATCATTTAGGCACATGTGATGCTAATGGTTAATACATTATTAGACTAATACATATATTAGGATTTTATCAATTGCTTTTGGTGCAACTATAGCTTTTTAAAATATATGTATTATAATGAGACTTTCAGAAATTCAGGTAGAATTCAATGTAATCTTATTATACCACAGATTTCATCAATGTCTGCTGAGAGGACCACAGGACCAGAAATACATAAACTTTTCCAAAGACAAGATAAGCATAGAAGGCTTTAGAAATTATATGCTTATGACACAATGAGCCACCACGTTACACTTATCAAATTAGAAAAAACTAATGAATGCTAATAGTAAGTTAAGACAATGTTAAAAAACTAGTAGTAATATATGCCAACATGGCTTTTTGGAAAGCAGTTTGGCAATATTTTTTAAGGTATCAATCAACAGTTTACTGGTTAGGAAACAGCACAATCTTTAGAGTTAGATTTGGGTTCAAATCTCACATCTGCTTATGTTTAGGTTTGAATTTTGGGGCACATTACTTATATTCCGTATTTGTAGGATGAGAATAATCAAGAGTATTTATCTCACCAAGTTGATGTATTCTTTTCATTCAGTCCTCTCATGTAAAGTGCTCAGTACATGGGTTATGAATTGTGGCCCCCCAAAAGATGTTACAGCCCTAACTCCCAGTCCCATACATGTAACCCCATTTGTAAATAGGATTTTTGAAAATGTTATTAGTTAAGATGAGGTTGAACTGAATTGTGGTTAAACTGAATTCTAAGGATATGATATCCTAAGAAGAAGAAATTGGACACAGGGAGAAAAGACACCCATGTGACAGAAGCAGAGACTGAGTTATGCCACAAGCCAAAGAATGCTATGGATTGCAGGCAAGCCACCACCAGAACCCAAGAGATTTCAGAAGAAGCACGGCCCTGCCAACACCTTGATTTGGAACTTCTGGCCTCCAAAACTGTGACTCAATAAATTTCTGTTGTAAGTCACCCATTTGCGGTACTGTGTTGAAGCTGCCCTACGAATCTAAGAAATAGCTTAATCAATTAGGTGCTAGGGTACTGAATTTCTATAGGTACAGAACAGAGGGGAGCATGTTTTTTAGGCTAATGGAAGAGCTTGAGGGATTATGCAGACACATGAAGGTACATGAAATATTGAGAAATGTTTGGAATATAAGGTTCATGGGGCTGCAATGAAATATGGGGGAAGAGGCAAGTACTTTATCAATTCATTCACATTTAATATGCATATCAATAAAATTTATTTGTTAAAACAAAACAAAACAAAACATGCACCTACTATATGCCAGACACTATGCCAAGTGATACGGATGCTAGCATATATAAGAAATGATTCCTGCCATTGAGAACTTCAGAATTCAGTGGGGAAATTAGACTAAGTATATGGACCATGGTACAGTGAGTTCAACATAGCTGAAGCATAAAATATTTAAGGAAGAAGCAGCAAGAGATAATCCAAGTTACATTACAAAATGGGGGAGCAGGTGTAGCTCAGTGGTTGAGTGCTTGCTTCCCATATACGAGGCCCTGGGTTCAATCCCTGATACCTTCTTAAAAAAAAAAAAAAAAAGCTACAAAATGCCTTTAATATTAGGCTGAGGAATATAGGACCAGAAAAAAAATTAAGGAGTTTTTTATTTCATTCTGTGAGTTATGGGTCAGCACTAAAAGTTTCTGGGTTGGAAACTGATGTGATCCAATTCTAGGGTTAACACAGAGCAAGTAAGAAACAGTTTAGAACCTAAGAGCAGGGAGATGAAAGCAAGGCAGTGTTTGTAAAAGTGCAAGTCACATTTGGTACAGGCCTGAACCAGGACAGTGGACTGAGAGTGAAGAGCCAGCTGTAAGAGACCTCAATCCTGTCAAACTCAATGGACCAAAGGAAAGAGCTGAAAACTGACAAATACTTTTATCTCCAGCAAGACAAGAGCACAGGAAAAAAAAGGAGGGCTTTTTCAATTGAAAGAGATATAACAACTCAATGTAGTGTGGACCTTGCTGGATCCCAATTCTAACTAAGTGCATTAAAGACATTTAGGGAAACAGAAATACGGTATAGCTACTGGATGGTATTAAAAGAATTATCGTTACCAAAAGAATATTGAATTTCTATCCTGGGTGTCCTGCTACAATCCTTTTTTATTCCATGTACCCTTATGCCAGTCAGGTGAAAAACACTGACCTCTTCTCAGAATGTAGCAGCAGATAGTTTTATGACACTCAACTATCATTGGGTCTAACAATGACTAATCTCAAAGTATGGATGAGCGTAAGCAATTTTTTAAGATATGCAACAACTATAACGTGATATGAAATGAATACTACTGTAATTTATTGCATACATTAATAAGTGAAGGAAATGCTAGATTTCAGTTAGAGGTCAGAGAAAATAAATATAAGTGAATTTTTTTTTCAATTCAAGCTCACAGACCCCTGAAATCTTTCCACAGATACTTTGGGGGTCAGTGGACCCCCAGTTAAGAACCCCTGCTCTAATAGAACAGCAAAAATCCCCTGAGTACATGGGCAGTGCTTAGTGAAGGAAGACAGACCATTACAACAGGCCCCTGATAGTGATAATTGTACTTATGAACCTTTTCTTGTGGTATTATACATTGCCTAAGAGTTACCTCCTGAAAGCTTCCTTGTTGCTCAAATGTGGCCCCTCTCTAATCCAAATTCAGAACATAAATGCACTACACCCCCCAGCCCACCCCACCCCCGGTGTGGGACATGAGTCCTGGGGATGAGCCTCCCTGGCACCAAGGGATTATTACCAAGTGCCAACTAGCAATGCATCTGGAAAAAGACCTTGACCAAAAGGGGGCAATATTAAATACAAATGAGTTTTTACGGCTAAGAGATTTCAGAGTGAGTCAGGAGGTCATTCCAGAGGTTACGCTTATGCACGTCTCAGCAGGATCTCACTGACTGCCACAGTAAACCACGCCTCAAACAGCAGGGCTCCTTAGGGCTCTAGACACTCTAAGTAGGGCATACAAGCTCAGGAATTCGGTACCCTGCCAGTGGGCCTTACTTTGGACTTTATGGTCCCCAGTGTAATAGAGTTAGACTCATTTATAGTTTCCCTACACATGGCTCTTCTACCCCATTTATTTGAACCTAGAATTAGCACTATGATTGTTAAATATATGCCCCAGAGACTTAAATCTTTGGTCCGTTCATGTACCAGTTGAGCCCTGAATCTAAGCAGAGTTTTAACACCTACTCTCCAGTTCACTGGACTCACCCAGGACAACTAACAAGGAAATAATAATGGACAATGCCATCCCAAGGAACAAAGAGTGTCTGCAACTGCAAGCAAGATGGTTTCATCCACCTGCCCCATGGGATCTAAGCCCCTCTCAATGAGAAACAGAGTGGGCATCACCATCCCTAAATCCTCAATATTGGGGAATGAACAATGGACTAAAGTAGACTTATTATTATCCCAATATAGACTTATTATTAGTCTAGCAATGGAAGAATTTTTATTATTGATATAAAGGCAGTGGCCACCAGAGGTTCTGAGGGGAGGGAGATGGAAGAATAGGGTATAACATGGGGGCATTTTTGGGACATTGGAATTGTCCTGTGTGACATTGCAATGACGGATACAGGCCATTATACATTTTGTCATTACCTATAAAATTGTGTAGGGCATAATGTGAACTATAATGTAAACATAGTCCATGGTTAGTAGCAATGATTCAATATGTGTTCATCAATTGTAACAAAAGTACCACACTAATGAAAGATACTGTTAATGTGGGAAAGGAGGGGGGGTGGGGGGCATATGAAAATCCCCTATATTTTTTATGCAACATTTATGTAATTTAAAGCTTCTTTTAAAATTAAAAAAAAAGAATTATTGTTAATTTTGTTAGATGGATAATGAAATTATGGTTATTTATATCTTTATTTTTTAGAGATGCAAAATAAATAATTTAGGATCATGATGTCTGAGATTTGCTGTAAAGTACTTCAAGAAAAAGAGAAAAAGAATAGATGAAGCAACTGCAGCAAAATGTTGATGAACACTGAATCTGAGTGGAGGATATAGATGAACTCATTATATACTATTCAACTTTGGTGTATATATGAAAAATTTCATAATGAAACATATTTATTTAAATGAACTCTATTTTTAGACATGTTTTGAAGCACTTAAAAGACTTTTACATGGAGACCAACTGGCAGTTGGAAATTTAGGCCTTGAGCTAATGTCTATTTGGGAACATCTATGCAGTGGTGGCAGCTGAAGCTTTGAAGGTAGAAGGGGTCACCCAGGGATATAGTATACAGCTGAGCACTTAGGAGAATGCCTCTGTTTGAAAGCCAGGGAGAAAAAGAGAAGCTCATGAGGGAGTCAGTAAAGTAGTGAGAGTGGTAAGAGCATAACCATGCAGGGGAGAAGTCAAGAGCAGAGAGAGATCATCACAAGACAGAAAATAGAGAGCAGCAGAGTAGGAGCATGTGACGAGGAAACAGAGGCAGTGAGCACTGGGTTTCCTTCTGGGAAGTTTTGCAGTAGATGAGGAATAGCTGGAATGGTCACTTAAGTGGGAAGCACAACTGAGAACTGGCTAAGAAACGATGATCAGAGAACAGGATTAAAAGAGAAATCACAGCTTTGTGTAATTCTACGGCAAAATTAAAATTAAACCAAAGAAATGTTTCTCTAAATTCTAACTGTATTTATAATTTAAAGCATCCAGTTTATCATTGGAAAGCCTGTCCTTTACCACTAGCCTGCCCTAAAACTAGTAATTACTTTTTTTTTCACCCCTCCCCCTCCCTGCCCCAAGATGCCTGCCCAGCCCTGTCTCCCCATCCCAGAGAGTTCCTATGAGGCTGTGGAATGGCTGGACCCTGCTCTAGTTGTGGACGGAGCCCCCATCTCCTGTGTAGTCACCTTGCTCAGGCAACAAGTAGGCAGGTGGTAGAGGAGGAGGGGGCTGGGCTGGCAGGTCAGGGAGTTCCCTCAGAACGGGGCAGGACTGGAAGTAATTACTTTTGTCTTCGTAATAACTGTATGTAAGTTCCTTAGGGACATGTCTCATGCTTTGCCCATAATTACTACATAGCAGATGCTCAATAAGTACTTTAATGGGGGAAATGACTAAAGTCTGAGGATAGAGGAAGATTGAGGAACTCTGTTCCCAACTCCTACTTTTAGCCCTGTGACTCTGAAGTACCAAAATCTATTAAAAAATGGTTTATTGAAACTGAACAGGCTGCCATTTCCTTTATAGTTTTCAGATACAGACCTCTGACAGAAATAAGTATTTCCCACCATTTATTATGCCTCAGTGTTTAAGATTCCACCTGGATGGGTATTAGTACTTCCTACTGTTGGACGGTATCCCATATGCCAAATTAATCACTAACAATACTGAATAGGAGTTTTCACTTTAACAGAATTCAGAGGCTTTTAACATAAAACTAATTTTTGCAAGTCTAAATATGGAGCCAGGGGACTGTCATCTGAAAAGCCTCAAATTAAAAGGGAAAAAGAAACCTCACTATTTTAATTCTTGTTCTTTAATGAGTCTAAAATTGTGTTGTTACCTCTGACCTTACAGTCTTTTTTCTCCTTTTTGCATTTGTGAACATCCAAATACAAATTACACTTTGTAGTTGTTTTTTAAATAATTTCAAAGAACCAGAACCACACTCAAACCTGAGTCCTTTTTTGGGGGGACATGAACTACCTTGCATATTTTATATAAGGAATCTTGTCCATCTCCTCCTGTGTCCTTAAAGTAGTCATGGGCTGGGAATGTCCGGTTAATATCCCGGGTGATAGCACTATCTTGAGGAGACTCCTGTGGAAACAAAAGGAAAAGAGGGGATTTAATGGTCAGCCACATACTTACTTGGATCTATACAACAAGGTCTTCTCATTTACCTGTTTAAAATGTTGCCAGGACATACAGACATGCATGCCCATGATTATTACCTCTTCAGGGACAAACCACTCAAGTAAAAGCAAAAACAAATTTAAGGGGGAAAAAGAAAACATGGGACAACCAGCAAGATGGAGGCAAAGTAAGGAGCTCCTAGAGTCAGCTAGTGCTACAGGGCAGTTGCTAATCACCCAGAGCTATCTAAAGCTCCTGTTTAGGGGCTACAGGAGACCAGAAGAGCAACCTGCAACATCCTTGAAAGAATGGAAGGAGGAGACAGCCCATCTGCAGAGAAGATTCATGAGTAGAGCACTCCATGTCCCAGAGGCTGGTGCCCATACTCCACTGGCGGGACAAGCCACCTTAGGAGCTATTCCGTGGCTGGAATTAGAAGCTCCACTTCCCAAAAATGGGGAAGGAAGAGACAACTTCAGCTACTGATTAGAAAATTTGTCGGGTTAAAGTATAAAGCTCAGAACAGCTGAGGTCTGAAATTGTCCAAGTCAGAAAGAGGCCAGTAGCTGCCATTTTAACTCTGCACCTGGCACGAGGGGAAGCGGTGTGGACTAAAAATCACAGTGCTGGCAGGAAAAGGCTTCTTTCTATCTAGAACAGATTGCAGCTCTAGCCTAAGCCCCAGCTCCAACTCTGGCAGGGAGGAAGCTGGGAGACCTGTGCCACCCTCTCTGGGAAAATACAGGTCATGCCACAGAGGCTGGTGATCATCCTATACTGGCAGTGCAAGATGCCTCAGGAGCTCTTCTGTGGCCAGAATTGGAAGCTCCATTTCCCAAAAACAGGCAAGGAAGAGATGGGTGGCCACTGATTTCAGCTGATTAGTAAATCTGGCTGGCTAAAGTATAACCCTAAGAACAGCTAAAGATTGAACCTGTCCACGTGGGAAAGAAGCTGGTAGCCGCCATTTTAAATCCATCCCCACCATGAAGGGAAGCTGAGCTGACTAAAAATCACAGTGACCTGAGGGACCAGCTTCTTTCACCCAGATTGGCCTGCAGCTCTAGCCTAGACTTCAGCCCCACCTCTGGCAGGGAGGAAGTTGGTGGGCCCTGCACCAGCCTCTCCCCGTAACTTCAAGTACATTTGGCTGGACAGTCAGACATCTACCGGGGCAACTGCGGTCATTTTGGACCCGCATGGCATAGATTGCTGCCCACACCTGCAGCTCCATTCCTGTCCCAGGCAGGAGAGAAAGGGGCGTGCACCTTCATCAGTCTTTCTGGGCAACTACAGTCTAGGCCTGCACAACTTGGATTATTACACAGGGCTGTGGCTCTGTCCCTACCCCTGGCAAAGGAGAAGGTTGGGAGAAGCTCCACTGGTCCCTGGGGCAATGAGGGCAGCTTGAGCCTCCACAGCTTATAGCACCAACTACATCCTTGGCTCCTACTATACAACCAGCAAGGGAGAAAGGGCAAGAAAGCCCTAAACTAAAGAGAAACTCTACCCAGAACAAATACATCTAGTAAGTCAGATGCCAAGACACCAACAAAATATTACAATCCACACCAAGAAACAGGAAGATATGGCCCTGTTAAAGGAACAAGATAAGCCTCCAGATACCATAAAGGAGTTGAGACAGTTAATCATAGATGTTAAAAACAAATCTCCTTAATAAATTCAATGAGATGGCTAAAGAGATTAAGGATATTAACAGGACATTGGATAAGCACAAAGAAGAATGTGAAAGCATACATAGAAAAATAGCAGGTATTATGGGAATGAAAGGCTCAAAAAGTGAAATTAAAAATACAGTGGAATCATATAATAGCAGACTTGAGGAGACAGAAGAAAAAAATTGTGAGCTTGAAGAAATGTCCTCTGGAAGTGAACATACAAAAGGACAGATGAAGAATGGAAAAAATTGAACAAGGTCTCAAGGAACTAAACGACAGCGAGAGACAT
>PVKH010046154.1:0-10410 GCA_004027955.1 Chaetophractus vellerosus
TGGAAAATATACTTCTCTATTTGCTAATATATTACCTGATGAAGCCAAACCTGCTTGTAATAAATTTAAATCAATCAACCAAACAACTAAGTCAATAACAATATGCTTGAAAGCTAAAATAATCAAATTAATGCAAATTTTGTAACTTGAGACCAGAAATACTCAAGGTATCTTTTGACATTTTTGCTTTCTGCTCTTCTATATATTTATGATCAAATGCTAGAAATTCATTCACTTCTCTGAGACACAGTTCTAAGTTTTGGCTCATTGCTGACTTGCCTAAAAATGCCATAGCTCTAGTTTATTACTGGAATCCATCTGCACTTGGCATGTCATGCCTACTCTACCACAATCCATCCAATGATGGAAGCATGGTACACATTCATTGATATTTCATATGATTTGCAGCTTCTTTAGAAATGGTGCCACTTGCAAGATGACTTTTATTCCTAACAATGTTTCACCCCTGAGCACACTAAATAAAAAACACCAGAAGAAGTGTATTTGATATTATGGTTTTATAACAAAGGCAATCCTGTACAACAGAGTCTACCATAAGAAAATCAAATGGGGAAAATTTAATTGTATGCCATATTTGGATGAACAAAAATATTTTGTTTTATGTGCATGACTGAATGAGAAGGGTGAAAGCTCAAATTCTTTATAATTTTTTTTCAGAATATTTTGCCATATGTGCTATACTATGTGTTTTCAAGAATTCATGTTTGACTTTTATTTTCTGCTAAAGTTTTATTTTTTCTGTGATATAAATTGACTTTCATTACAGCTCTCTGATGAAAATGAGACCCAATGAGTGCACACCTTGAATAGATTATACAAAGCATGGGACTGTGTAAGACATGATATACAGTGGTGGAAAATGGACTGGGTTTAACAGGAAAAATATGAGAAAGTTTTCTCCTGAATGATAACAAATATATACACTAATATAAGGGGTTAATAATTGGGTTGTTGTGGGAAAATAGAGAAATGTAAGATATGGGTTACGGTTAGTAGCAATATTTTGAGGATGCTCTTTCATAGCTGTAACAAATGTTTCACAACAATGAAGGTGTTGTTGATGGAAAGATGTATGTGAACCTTGCATGATGACATGCTTGTTTGTATTGTAAATTCACACATTTTAATATACATCTATTGTTTATGAATGCTTATTTTTGAATGATATATGTCAATAAAATTTTATTCTAAAAATTGACATTTAGCTGAAGATAAAATGAGCTCAAAAAGATTGTAAATTAATGAAAATGCTGTAATAAAAGTAAAATTAATAACAAAACCTCTGAACATTGAAAGAAGTATGGAGATGGCAAAGAGGATGATCTGATTCTCCAATACTTCCCAAGGAATGATTCTTGCACACCTCTATCACAGTCAGGCTATTTTTTTGTTTTTAAGAAATTACATACTATATTATTAACTGGGATGCATTTATTTTTGATTTATTGTTTATGAAATATGTTTTAATTTTGCACTTTATACAGATCTATATATGGAATAACTGGCCAGATATTTTGGCTTGAAATAAAATGCATTGATTTATCCCATTGGAATTCAATTAGTGAAAAAAATAGCTATTCATTAACCTTCATTTATTAGCAGGATTTTCTGGGAAATTTTAACTCTTAAATAAAGACAGTTATGGCTATTAACTTACATTAGTTTAAAAGAAGAGCATGAGTTAGTCAGGAATGTCTTCAGGGCATCCTTTACATCCTTTTCCTCAGGCTTTAAATTAGAGGATTCAACATAGGTGTCACTAGGATGTAAATTACCTGGGACATCTATCTAATGAACTATTGGTAATAGGTTGCAAATACATGAGAAGAAGAGCATGAAAGAACACAGTGATAGCAGTCATGTGAGAAACATAGGTAGAAAAGGATTTTTTTCTCTCACTCTGAGGAACATACCCTCAAAATGGAGAGGACATAAGGGTAGTATTATATCAAAACATTAATAAAGATTGCTGCTTCTAGATTGTAGGTATCAGTCAAAGGTAATGCTAACAAAGGGACCTTATCACAATAAAAATTGATGATTAAATTTGAAGTGCCTTGTGACACAGAGAACACTCAAGAGGAGACAGACATTGCAATGGTCAGACTGTACAGGTATGTGAATGAAGGCTAGGAGGGGGCAGATGTACAAGGACACTACCACCATAGAGAGAAGAGACTTGCAGTAGCCACATAGTGGTCATAGGCCACTGCATCAGAAAGAAAACTAAGAATCCACACAGTTGGGCTGCACAACCAAAAATGGGAGATGGTTCTTTTCTTAAGTAATAAATTGACAAGAATTATAGGGGCAATGATGGTAGAATTACCAAATTTATGAGAGCCAATTATCAGAGGAAAAATCTATAGGGAGTTTGAAGTTGATAATCAGCACTGTTGAGGGAGGGTATTGATGCCCAGACTCCCAGTTCAAGTAAGATGATAGATCACCAGTGAGACAAGGAAGAGAGGAATCTGTAGCTCTAGATGATTCAAGTCTGTAGGAGAATGGATTTGGTTACCATGGTAAAATTTTGTGGTACCATTTATATTGCTGTTTTCCTCTTTTAATGGAAAAAGTGAAAGAAATTAATGAATGGTAAACATTTACTGTTAAAGAGTTAATCTTTCATAAATATTTCATTTAAAATATGTTAATTTTTCTTCTTGAAAACTGAAAAATTTCATGTTATAATTGTTTTCCTTGCCAGCTTTCACAAATTTCAGAAATACAAAGTCAAAAGAAATTCACTGAGTTTCTTAGAATTGTATGAAAAAGCTGTTAGCTTATTATTTCACTATTAATTGAAATCTGAAATGCAAGTCTCAGAAAATACTATTACAAGAAAATATAATGTTTAAATGTGGAGTAATACTTTGGAAGGTAAGACATGTACATCAATGGCACTCAAGGAATTACAGATAGAAATAATCAGAAGTGACTTGTATAGGAGATTACAAGTAGTTGTACAGTGTGGTGGATTGAGATTATTTTATGAATCCTAAAACGGGAAAGATTATGTTTGTAAACATATGTTTGTAAAAATTCATTTGAGGGGTCTTTGATGAGATTACTTGTTAAGATTGATTTAGGTTTTTGATTCCACTACATGAGTGGGTGTGACTCAGGTTGTGTCCCCACCCACTTGCTAGGTCTGATATAAACAGACACTCACTGAGACTGACACAGGAAGTGACAGGAAGAGAGAGCCATGTCATTTTTGATCCTGCTATGTGACAGAAAGGACAAGGCTCAAACAGCTGAATCACTGGGGAGGGATGAGACATTTACATGATAGTTTATCAGATGGATATAGGAGGGCCAGAAAGAAACAAGCTCTATGCCAATTGAGAGAGGAGTACATGATCACTTAAGCAGGAAGCCTCAAGAGACCAGGCCCAGAGAGCTCAAGAGGAAATGGTGATCCCTGAGTGCAAGTCAGAGACCTGCCAGAGATAAGGGGTCATCTTCTTTCAACATGTGGCAATTGACTGGTGAGAAAGCATGTCTTAAGGTACCTTAAGCTGGATTTCCTATGGCTTTGGAACTGTAAGCTTTTACCTCAATTAAACCCCATTTATAAAAGGAAACAGATTTCTGGTAGTTTGCATCAGCACCCCTTTGGAAAACTAATACGTACAATAAGAAATATTTTAGGGCTATCATTGAAAAGATGAGAGTGATTCATTGAGCATGAAACTGGAAAAGTTATGAGGACCTTTTAGTATCCTATTACTGTACTTGATAGAATAACAATGACATTTAAACATAGGTGAATAAAGGAATCACAGTTAAACCCCACAAGAGAGAAGGATAAATGGAGCCAAAATATATTACAAAATGTAACAATATCAGATCACAAAAAAGGCAAAACAGCAAGGATAATTTAATTTTGTATAATAATGTAAGAGAAAATTTTAACAAAGCTAAATCTTCAAGAAAATCATATATATCAGAAATCAGATGGATAAACATAAGGAGGCTATAAAAGTAGGAGTCACAGAAGTCAGAAATAAAGTAGATATAAAACAAACAGGAATCTAGTAAAATTTAGTAAAATATGAGAGTGATTAACCACCATAGAAAACATAATTAAAGAAAAAAAGTATGAAATAGTTATGAAGAAAAATCAATAGAAATGTAAAAGGAATTTTAAAATTAAGAGTAGTTTGACAGAACTAAAATGCTAAACTCTAATTTTCAAAATGTTAAAAACTCAACTTATTCAGCTATAAAATGAGTATGTGGCAAAAATTTATTTACTCCTTCATTAATAGAAAAATTAGTAAGATGATGAGTGATTCAAAGTAATTTTAATTACCTTATTTTAAAAGGAACCACAAAATAAGATTTTGTTTCTTTTAAATTTTTGTTGCATGTAATATGCACATAGAAAATTACATACATCATAAGTATAAGTGAATTTTCTTGAAGTGAAAATATTCCTTTAAATAGGAATAAGACATGGAAGTAAACTATTGTCATCACTCCCTTATGAAGCCTTCTAGGCAGGATTGGAAATGTATTTGTCTAGGAAGGATCTATGGAAATTCCTTTTCTCTGATGGCTTTTGAGAGTTTTGTATGAGCTGATAAAACACCATGCTGGATGCAAGATTTCTACCCAGGACTGTAGGGGCAAGCCTTATTTCCAGATGTTCAGGGAGACTTGAGCTGCCACCCCAGTGCAAGATGGTGTATTCTTCACACAGTCCTGCCCACTTTTTCAAAGTTTGCAGATGGTGGAACATAGGCCCTACTGTTTGCAGAGCAAAACCACTCTCCAGGTACTTGAAAAAGGGGGCCATCACTCCAGTAGGCCCAGAGGACTTTGCATAGCTCCACAGATGACTCTCAGTCCTTGAAATATAACAGAGTTTGCAGGCTGGATTTCAAACTTGCTGGGGGAAGCTGATCCTACTTTCCTTCAAGCTTCTCACCTCTGGAAAGGGAATATCTATCCTATGCCTGTCCCACTATTACATTTTGTAATCAGACAATTGTTTTCTAGGTTTCACAGGTCCAAAGACTAGAGAGGAAGTTTTCCCTGGGATGGACCACATCCCCAATTGATTTTGTTGATACTTTGGACTTAGAGATATTGCAGAAATGACTTAAAGATTTGGGGATAATGGGATGGATAAATATATTTTGCTCATGGGTAGAATATCTTTTTGTGTTCCAGAGAGAAAACCATGGAAGGTTGAATTATATACCCACATTTAGACATATTACTTATATTAATCCTCATACCTTTAGGAGTAAACCGTTTTGTAAATTGAACTTCTTTAATACATTATTCTCACTTAAGGTTTGACCAGAATGAATTAGGGTGGGTCTTAAGTACCTTTACTGGGAACTTTATAAAGAGAAGAAACTGGAAAACAGAGGCTAGAGAAGGCCATGCAGAAAGAAGCAGGAGATCAGAGAAAATAATAAGAAATAAGACCAGAAACAAAGAGAAAGATCTTCCTATGACTGGAAGCAGAGATCCAAGTCAATGAATCCCAATAATTGCAATAAGCCAGCAAATGAATGCTATGGAATTTTGTCATAAAGCAGGCCTTGCTGTTATATAAATGTGGACCTCCAGCTTTCAAAACCCTGATCCAATAGATTTGTGTTTTTTAAGCCAACTCGTTGTGTGATATTTGTCATAGAAGTCTGGTAAATGAAGAGGGTTTTTGACAGAACTGACATGATATACATTAAAAGATTTGTTATAGAAATTGATTCATAGCATGATTGAGGGAGCTTCTAAGGCTGAATTCTGCAGGACAGGCTGTGAACTGGAAACTCCCATTATGGTGAAGTTGAACTTCCCAATAGAGTTTGGCTAGCAGTGATAATATTGGTTTAGGCAGTGCAGGTATGTCAGGGTGATATGTCAGGGAGTTGGACCCTCTATTGAACTGTTGGGGGGATTGGGAGAGGGAGAAGTGGGCACATGGTGGAAACAGCAATGTTGGGAATGCTCTTTTGACTATAGGGCAAGGTAGGGTTACTGGTTTAGGGCATTGGATGTGGGGAGTACTTGGGAAAGGGTGCATCAGGACCACGCTTCCAGGGAGTGAGTGAGTGTTCATCTTGTCATAATGGGTTGTATCAGTGGGTGGAGACCCACATAATGAGTGGGAAGATGTTGGATTCCCATCCTGAAGAGTCAGGCTATGTTCTCAAATAGAAGCTTAGGAGTCTTTCAAGAGCATGGGTTGTGCACAATAGGGGAGGACAGACCAGTGTGTCAAGTCTCAGTGTTATGAATCTGGACCTGTAAAGAAAGATGCCTGGTGGTTCCCTCAGGTCCTGAGAGCAGGGGCAGGGAGGAATAGAACAGATGGAAAAGGTGACATTTTGAAGGCAATGAAAGTGTTCTATATGATCTTGCAATGATGGATACAGGTCATGTTAAGTTTCATCAAAATTTATAAAAGTGTATGGTCCAAAAAGTAAACCATAATGTAAACCATTGACTATGATTGGTAGTTATGTTTCAATATTTGTACATCA
This sequence comes from Chaetophractus vellerosus, assembly GCA_004027955.1. Classification (NCBI taxonomy): domain Eukaryota; kingdom Metazoa; phylum Chordata; class Mammalia; order Cingulata; family Chlamyphoridae; genus Chaetophractus; species Chaetophractus vellerosus. The sequence continues at coordinate 6,531 of PVKH010046154.1, forward strand.
GTTGTAACAAATGAACCATCCATATATAAATTATATATTAATAAAAGGGGAAGGGGGAAGAGGGGGAGGATGTTGGATATATGGGAGACCTCTCTATTCTGTACATGACTTTGCTGTGATCTAAAACTTCTTGAAGACAAAAGGAAAACGGTAAGACTTTCAGGGAATAAATGGAGGAAAATGTCACTGTACATACAGGACAACAGACCTTACAGTGATGAAAGGCAAAATGTAAAAAAAAAATTATATTTTTTCATTATTTTATATTATCCCAAATTATTTATTTTTTTATGTTTTAGTTTTTTTCTGTATTGTATTTCTTATTTTTAAAACTATCATTTTTATCTCATTTTTTATCAATTTTATTTGGCTATTTTATTGGCTTCATTTTTGAAGAAGTTTGGATCACAGGAGCATTACAACTGTCGCATGGGAGGATCATTTGTGTGGTATGTCATAGATGGGAAATACCTGGGAGGAGGTTCACATGGGCATCCATATAAGGCATATAAATATGTTTAATTGATCATGGGGCATTGTCACAGTGGGTGGAGATTCACAAATACCTGAAAGAATGTCAAATTCCCATCCTGATGAATTCTGCCACATTCTCTAATGGAACAGTAAGAATCCCCCAAGCACCGAGGCAATGGCTAGTGAAGGGGGGTGATCCATTGACAGTCCCTTGATACTGATGACTGTGCCTATGAACTTTTACTATTGAAATTGAAACCACCTAGTATTATAGGGTGCTTAAGCATTACCTCCTGAAAGCTTCCTTGTGGCTCAAATGTAAACTATCTCTAAGCTGAACTCAGCATGTAAATGCAATAAGTTTCCCCCAGCATGAGATGTGACTCCCAGGGATGAGCCTCCTTGGCACTGAGGGATTACTACCAAACACCAATTAGCAATGCAACTGGAAAAAGGCCTTGACTAAAAGGGGGAAAAGGTAAAGAAAAATGAGTTTTTATGGCTAAACTTCAAAGGGAGTCAAGAGGTCATTTCATAGGTTATGCTTATGCACAGTTCAACAGGATCTCATTGTCTGCTGAATTAGACACTATCCCAAATAGTGGGGCTTGTGAGGACTCTGGAGACATCAAGGCACTATGTTCAGGGCAGATAGCTCATGAGTTTTGTGCCTTCCTACTGGGCCTCACTTTGGGTTTTGTGCTCCCCAGTGTGACAGAATTGGAATCAATTCTGGTTTCCCTACACATGGCTTTTCTGTCACATATTTTCACCTATATTTGATGCTGGAGTTGGTAGGTGTACATCCAAGAGACTTGTATCTTTGGACTGTCCATGTGCCAGCTGGTCCCTGAGCCTCCACATAGTTGCAACACCTACTCTCCAATTCACTGGACTCACCCAGGGCAACTAAGAAGGAGGGGATGATGGACAACCACCATACTAAGGAACTGAGAGTGTCTACAACTGCAAGCAAGAGAGTCCCTTCCATCAGATAAATGGGACTGAAGCCATCCCTCAATTAGAGGTGGAGTGGGCATCACTATCACAGAATCCTCAGAATAAGGCAATGAACTATGGACTAGAGTGGACTTACTGGTATTCTACTGTTGGAATTTTGGAACAGGTACTGTGAAGATGGTGCCACAGATGAAATGAAATGAAACTTATATGAAAGAAAGATGGGCTCAGGGGACCCTCCACCATAAAGGAGAAGAGCCCCAAATTGCTTCCCATCCTGGCTTTTATTGCAAGAAGTTAAACAAAGGATTCATTACTGCACATGTATTTGTTAAATACATGATTATATTTTCAGCATGACTATTTATCTTTTCTTAGTAACTGTCAAGAACCTGTCATAGGAACTGATGTATCTTGTCTAGGTCATCTCCAGTGTTTGCATGTACTGTCCTTGATGGTTTTCTGCTTGGAGACTGATCATGCATTCTTTTCCTATCATAACTCACAGCTTCAAAAACTTCTCTTTTGTTTTTAAAGATTTTATTTTATTACATATCTCCCCTCCCCCCCGCTGCGGCGATGTGCTGAGACTGGTCACTGCGCAGGAGCAGCTTTCCCCGCTTGTGGGCAGCTTCTGCTTCCATTCACGGCCGGCTCTCAGTTCGCAGGTGGCTGGCTGCACTCCATTCACGGGTGACCTGCCCTGCCCGTGGCGGTTTTTGCCCTGTCCATGGCAGCTTTTTTCCCTGCCCACAGCAGCTCTGGCCCACCCATGGTGGCTTGCCATTCTCAAGGCGGTCTGCCCACTAGGAGAGGTCCCCAGGAACCGAACCCGGGGCCTCCAATGTGGTATGCCAGCACCCTATCCACTGGGCTATCCAGCCGGCCCCCCAGAAACTTCTTAAAGCCATACTATTTCTTTCTGTTCTCCATCATTTCCCCCCTTTATATTTATTACTAAAATAGCTTACTTTTAGAATTCTTGTATCTTAATGATGGCTTGTGACATTACTAGGGTTCTGACAATTTCAGATCTCTGTACAGGATGACTCATGGGAAACAAGCGGTTGTCTCCACAGCTGCCCTCCCATAGGAGGGGTGAGAATACTACTGCCATAGGCCCTCTGATTTTCCTGATGGCCCCTGTTGACTGTGCCTGTCTTAGGTTGTTCCTACCCTGAGGAATCTTACCCATCATTGGCTATAGAACCATCCTCTGGGACTAATTAGGGTTTCTTAGCATACAATGTTTCCATGCTTTTGCACCTAATAGGTGCATTATGTTTCCATGTTTTTGATGAGAGTCATTATTCAGAGAGAGATCTAAGTTTAACAGCACCCCCAATACCCATCATAGCCAGAAAGATACAAGAATTCCAGAGTATAATATATATATATATATATGTGACACTGATTAGAGATTATTTCTTTTCTTCAGCATGCTATTCTAGCAATCAGATTATTAAATTTCTGCAGAGTAGTAAATGTTTTTTTTAGTTTCCATTGTATTAATTCTCAGAAAATTCACTGTTGCCTTCAGAGGATATATAAGAAAATACAAAATCAAATTAAAGTTTTTCAATTTTAAGCAGTATAAAATGAAGGGAAAGCCATGTTTATCTTATGCTTTTACTGTTACTATTTGAATTCTGTGATATTTTCCTTAATATATATGTGCCAACAAACTATTATGCTTATTTTTCTTTTGCAAATAATTAAGCAAGCACTGGTACATTGTACACACTGTGATAATGATAACTATCAATACTCCTAACATCATCCAAAAAGACAATTGGATGGACTTTTCCTACCACCAATGAAATGGATTTATTGTATTTAAATTTGGGGATAGCTCATTCCAAAATTCAACACTTTATGTTTCTTGCAATTCATTTTGAGATATACTTAACATCTTCTTTTGTAATTCAAGAATATCTAAAGAAATATTATGTTTATATCCTATTAAATGATTTTTGTCTTCTTCCCAGTCATGCCCACTATTGTTATTGGGTAAAGTAGTGACAGAATACATGCTTTCATTCCAGTCATGTTGCAAATCTTGTTTAGTAAGCAGAGCTTGTTGTTTTTCACCTATCCAAAGACTAGATGCTTCTAAAGCATCAAGTTTGGTAAGAATATTATTATCAATGAGTTTGAGTCATAAGTTTGTTGGTAACATTAGTCATAAAGTGATTAACAACAGGAGCAGTTTAGACAGATACTATTAATGTGACTGCCATAGTGGTGACAGTGGAAGCCACAATAATGGCTGAAATAATGAAAGTAATGAGCATACCAATGAATCTTTTATGTTTAGTTGCTTAAGACTTCCCCAAGTTACTCCCTGAGTTTGGATAATGTTTTGGCATAGTTTTCTCTGGGAGTTTTTTGTTCCTCCATCATTATCTTCTTCATGTGTGGTACTGGGTTGAATGGGTGATATTTC
>PVKH010046155.1:0-10419 GCA_004027955.1 Chaetophractus vellerosus
CAAATATGGCAGGGGAGGGTTATTGGAGCAGGATGTCAGGGTGAGGGGATATGTGGAAAAGGACACACCTGGGGCATGCTTCTATGGAATATGAAAGTGTTCATCTTGTCAGAAGGTATTATCTCAGTGGATGGAGACCTACACAATAAGCAGAAAATATTAAACTCCCATCCTGGGGAGTCATGCTATGTTCTCAATTAGAAGGGCAAGAATCTCTCGAGAACATAGGCAATGCACAATAAAAGAAAACAGACAATTATGTCAAACCCTCAATATTATTGTATGTAACTATGAACCTTGTTCTTCAAAAAATGAAACTTAGTGGTTACCATAGGTTCTGAGGGGAGGGGGAGGGAAGAATAGATGGAACATTGAGCATTTTGAGGCCATTGGAATGGTTCTGTATGATCTTGCAATGAAGGATACAGGCCATTATAGATTTTGTCAAAACTTATAAAAGTGTACGGTTGCAAAATCTAACCATAATGTAAACCATTGACCATGGTTAGTATGTAGCAATGCTTCAATAATTTTTCATCAATTATAACAAAGGTACCATACTCATGTAAGAGGTTATTAATAGGGGAAATGTGAGAGGGGGAAGGAGTAGAGTATATGAGAATCCCTTATATTATATATGTGACTTTTCTATAACCTCAAGCTTCTTTGAAAATAAAGTGAAAAAAATAAGACACTGAGGGAACATACAGAAGAAATTGCCACTGTACATAAAAGATAACAGATCTTATGGTGATAAAAGACCCAATGCAAACAATTTTTATTTTTATTGCTTTTTATTATTTTTTCTAGTTTTTATTATTTTTATTTATTTATGTATTTTTTGGCTTTGTTTCTGGGGAGGTTTTGGATTGCAGAAGGGGTGCAACACTGGCAGAGGAGGATCACTGGTGCAGTTTGTCGGTGGTGGGGGTAAGTGTGGGGAGGTGTGACCTGCACCGTGCCCCTGTGGAATATGAATGTGTTCAACTGGTCATGGGGTATAGTCTCGGTAGGTGGAATCCCACACAGTAGCCAAAAGAATATCGAATTCCCATTCTGGGGAATCCTGCTACATTCTCTAATAGAGTGGCAAGAATCCCTAGAGTACATGGGCAGTGCCGAGCAAAGGAGAGCAGACCAATACGCCAGGCCCTTGATATTGATGCTTCTACTTATGAAACTTGTTCTTGTGAAATTGAAACTTAGCTTAGTATTAGATATTGCCTAAGAGTTACCTCCCCAAAGCCTCCTTGTTGCGCAAATGTGACCTCTCTCTAAACTAAACCCAGCATATAAATGCACTATCTTCCCCACCGGCATGAGACATGACTCACAGGTATGAGCCTCTCTAGCATCAAGGGATTATTAGCAAGCACTGACAAGGGATGCATCTGGAGAAAGACCTTGATCAAAAGGTGAAATATTAAATATAAATGAGTTTTTAATGGCTCAGAGATTTCAAAGTGAATCGGGAGGTCATTCCAGAGGTTACGCTTATGTACGTCTCAAGAGGATCTCACTAACTACCACAGTAAACAGTGCCTCAAGCAGTGGGACTCTTGAGGGATCTAGAGACAACTAGACACTATAGGCAGGGCAGACAACCCCAGGACTTCGGTACCCTGTCAGTAAACCTTACCTTGGAATATATGACAACCGATCCACCTAATGTATTGGAGTTAGACTCATTTATAATTTTCCTACACATGGCTCTTATGCTCCTTTTATTTGAACCTATAATCAGCACTCTACCCATTAAATATGTGTCCCAGAGACTTAAATCTTCAGGCTGTTCATATACCAGTTGAGCCCTGAATCTCAGCAGACCTGCAGCCAACACCTACTCTCCAGTTCATCGGACTCACCCAGGACAACTAATAAAAGGATGATGATGGACAAAACCCATACCAACAAATAGAATATCTTTAACTGCAAGCAAGACAGTTCCATCTATCTGCCTCCTGGGATCTAAGCTCCCTCTCAGTTGGAAGCAGAGGGGGCATCTTCATTCCCAGGTCCTCAAGTTTGAGGAATGAGCAAACATTAGTGGGAAATGTAACTATGGACTAAAGTAGACTTATTATTCTAGTAATGGAAGAACTTGTAGCACTGATATAAATGCAGTGGTCAGCAGAGGTTGAGGAGAGAGAGGGAAGAATAGGTTTAATATGGGACATTTTTGAAACATTGGAATTGTTCTGCATGACATTGCAATGATGGGTACAGGATTATACATTTTGTCAAAACCTATAAAATTGTGCAGTGCAAAGTATAAACCATAGTGTAAACTATAGACCATAGTTACTAGCAATGCTTCAACATGTGTTCATCAGTTGTCACAAATGTACCACACTAATGAAAGATGTTGTTAATGGGGAGACGTTTGGGAGGGGGAGGGATGGGATATATGGGAATCCCCCTATTTTCAATGTAACACTTACATAATCTAAGGCTTCTTTAAAAATAAAATAAAAATTAAAAATATTGCAGGCATGGAATAAGAGAGTGGTCACAATTATATACTTAAGCCTTGTGGGAAGTTCAGTAAATCTGTCAAATAGGGCACAGATGAAGATTCTCAGTGCCTGGGGGAAGGTGAAAAGTGAAAGACTCTATAACCCTCAGTGAAGTGCAGGAAAATGTTCTAGGCCTTGACCATTTGGGATCTTCTATTGCTGGGTGAGGGGCAGCATCACTGTGAAAGCGCCAATCCCAAGACCCAGGGTCACAGGACCAGCATAAGTCTCAGGGTGAACCAGGACAACCGAGAACCCCTCAACCCCACCACAAACACTCTAAGTCTAGAAAGGACTAGGAAACAAACAGCAGCAGCAAGCACTGGGGGAGGGGCAAGAGCATGGAGAAAGACCTTCTCTGAGATGCCATCACAACAGTTAGGCAAGATCATAAAAAAAAGCTCTCTCACAATCTAACCCCTCAATAGTCACAAACTATTGTCTAAGAAATATGAAGTCCTTGATGCCCTGTAGGTAAATATGGCAACAGCAAAACCAAGATCAACTTCAATCCCCACGCTAGTGGCATAATAGAAGAGGAGTGCCTCTTTGCAGGCATCAATGTCATCTAACCGCATTTCCACTGTTCTACACACTATTTCTGGAAAGCAATAGATATTATTACATACAGAAAAGGCAAGTAACAAAACTAAAATACTCTCAAGAGATAATATAACCAACAGAACCAGACACGTATTGACTCAGGTGTTGGAAATGTAAGTAAGTGTCATTAATATGTTAAAATTTCTAAGGAAAAAGTGATCAACATTCATCAAATAAGAAATTTAAGCAAGGAGAAGAAAATGATAACAAAGACTCAAACTGAAATCCTGAAAAGAAAAGGCATATTAAAGGAAAAGAATAATCTTTGAAGAGATCATCAGCAGATTTAACTCAGGTGAGGAAAGAATTAATAAACTTGAAGCTAGACCAGTTGAAATTATCTAAAATAAAATACAAAGAGAAAAAAATTGGAAAGCTAAAAAACAAACAAAAAAACCAAACCAGTATTTTTAAAATATACACAAACAGGAAGCCAAAAATGTGATAAAATGATATCACAAAAAAGTTTATTTAATGCAAATATAGGATGAAAAAGAGGGAAACTCTAAAAGAAGGGTTTTATCAATTAAAAGACAAGTAGCAAAATGGATGATCATAACATGGTCACATATATAATTACATTTAATAAAACAGTATAAAGACAGCAACTTAAAAAAAAAGATACTGATAAATTGGATAAAATGTAAAGACCCAAAGATATGCTCTGTAAACGAAGGCACTTTAAAAAACAGAGACATAGATAAGTTTAAAGTATAAAGTTGAGAAAATAAATGATTAAAGCAATAAGTTTTTAAAAACTTGAATGAATATATTAATATCAAACAAAATCAATTCCAAAACAAATAACATTTCCTAGGACAAAGAAGAATACTGTAATAATAAAAGGGTCAATTCACCAAAAAGAATTTGAAATTCTAAATGTAAATGCACTTAAAAACAGAGCTTTAATACACATTAAATATAAAGTGGTAGAACTGAAACGAAATATAGACAATTCTACAATTATACTTGGGGACTTCAACTCTTAGTACTTAGTAGAACAATTAGAACAAGTCAGTAAGTGTATAAAAGACCTGAGTAACACACTTCATCACATACCTTCATACCAGACAACAACAGAATACATGTTCTTTACCATAGTATGTGGAACATTCACCGAGCTCAAGCATATTATGGGGTATTAAACATATCTAAGTGAATTTTTTTAAAATTTGAAATCAAACCAAGTATGTTCTCTCTCCATAATAGGAGTAAATTAGTAATCGATAACACAAATATAAATGAGAAATCCCCAAATATATGAAAATAAATAACACACTTCTAGATAATTCATGGCTCAAACAATAACCCGCAAGGGAAATTTAACAGAATGTACATGAAACACAGTATATCAAAATTTGTGGGATGTAGTTAAAACAGTACTGGCAATTTTGGTTTTCTTAATAAAAACAAGAAAGGTCTGAAATAATAAATTCTTCCACATTTAAAATTAGGAAAATAAGGAATTTAAAAGTAGAGTAAGAACAATAAACAGAAGAAAGTAATAAAAATTGAAAAACAATACAGAAAACCCATGAAATCAAATGTTCTTTTTTTTTCAGATTGATAAAATATATACCTGGCAAACTTTATTCAAGGATAAATAACCTGAATAGACATTTAGTAAACAAATACTCATGATAAAAATCCAACCCAATAAATAAAACTACTAGCCCAGAATACTTAACTGGTGGATTCTACCAAACATTTAAGGAAGAAATAACATCAACTTTACACAAACTCATCCATAAAAAAGAAGAGAACCACATACTTCTCAGCTTATTTTAGAAGACTAGCATTCCCCTGATACCAAAATCAGACACAGATATTCAGAAAAAAGAAAACTACAGATAAATATCCCTTATGGACCCAGGAATAAAATTCTTAAATCTAAAATTAACTGATAAATCACTCTATCAACAAACTAAACACACAGAGAGAAACAAAAAACAAAAAGCCTTCAATAAATGCAAATAAAGCATTTGATAAAATTTAACATCCATTTCTGATAAAAATTCTCAGAAATCTAGACACGGAAGGGATTTTCCTCCACCTGATAAAGGGAATCTACAAAACAGCCTACAACTAACATTATGCCTAATGGATAAAGAATAAAGAATTACTGCTTTTCCCTTAAGATCCTCTAACACTATTCAATGTCATATTTTCTGTCCTAGCTAATGCAGTAAGAGAACAAAAAGAAATAAAATGCCTCAAGCATTAATGTTACAAGATATAAGACAAATATATAAACATCAATTGTATTTCCAATGGTAGCAATGAAACCACCATTTATCTGAATCAAAAGACAGCAGAAAAAATCTAAAATATGTGCAGATCTGAATGTTGAAATGAACAAAACACTTTTGAAAGAAATCAAAGAATTAAATAGGTAGATATAGTGTTTATGAATTATAAGATTTAATATTGTCAGTATCTTAATTAGCTTCAAATTAATCTATATATTTAATGAATTCCCAATTGAATAAAAAATACCAGTAGGGTTATTTACAGGTATTAGCAATTTCTCATTCTGATTCTGAAATGTATATGAAAAGCTAATTCTGAAATATGTATTTATGAAGGCATGAAGCAAGAACAACCAAAGCAACTTTAAAAAGAAAAACAAAGTTAGAGGAGTCTCACAATCTGTTTTCAAGACTTACTCTAAAGCTACAGTAATCAAAACAATGTGGTATTGCTCAAAGTATAAATATAAAGGTAAAGGAAACAAAACAGAGTCCAGAAACAACCTCATGTACATGGCCATTTTTAAAAGGTTCCAAGGAAATCCAAAGAAAGGATGACATTGGAATAAACAAGGCTAGAAAAACTGAATGTCTGCAAAAATTTTAAAACTATAAAATTCCTAGAAGAAAAGTAAGGAGATAATATTCATTATTTTCATTTAGGCAAAGGTTTTTTAAAATGGGAATATAAGCAAAGCACACTCCATACAAAAGAAGTCTGACAAATTTAACTTGATCAAAATTAAAAACAATTTTTGAATGTCACATAAGGAAATGACTTGAAGAAACTATTTCTAAAACACTGATAAGGGCATTTTATCTAGAATATGTGGATCTACATATACACATATAATTTATAAGAAAAAACTAAAATTGGCAAAAAATTTTGAACAGATATTTCAGTAACATGGGGTGAACAGACAGATAATACACACCTGAAGAGATGGTCAATATCAGTCATTAGGGAAATGGAAATTTAAAACAATACACACCTATTAAAAGGCTTAAAAAACAGACAATATCTAGTTCTGGCAAGAATGTGGAATACATATATCTTTTATCTTTGATAATTCTTTGTGGGTAGAAAGTGGTTTCTGATAAAGTCAGACATAGAAATACCACAGTACCTAGCAACGTCGCTACTAAATAATTACCAGAAAGAAATGCAAACTCATTAATGCAAAAGCTTGTAGTTGAATTCATGCATAATTAGTGAGGAATGAGGATATATATTCTATTTTCTCATATATTATCACCTATTGATTTTTAGTCTGATATGTTTACCTCTTCTCCCCCAATATTGTTTGTAAATTTTATAAGAAAAAGGAAACAGGTGTCCTCTTTAAATTCCAAAACCTTTGAGAAATAGAATTCTCTTACTATTACCCTTAGTGATCTATAATAAGATAGTGGCCCAGCTGGTTGTTGGCAATAGAGATAAAAAATATACTCAGATGTTAAAAATAACAGAAAGACTCTGTTCATTATAAATTAGAAACTGGGGCCTGCTGTAACTCAATTGGTAGGGCGCCGGTTTACCACATGGGAGGCCCCAGGTTTGGTTCCCAGGGCCTCCTTGAGCGGCAGACCGCCTTGAAAAGGCAAGCCACCATGGCAGGGCAAAGCCGCCACGGGCAGGGCAAGCCGCTACAGGCAGGGCAAGCCCCTGCGGGGAGGACAAGCTACCCACGAGCAGGAAAAGCCACCCAGAAGCAGGCAAGGCTGCCGCGCAGTGAGCTGACTTGGCGGTCCCCGCAAGGGGGGGGAAGCAAGCAGACACAGAAGAACACAAAGATCAACACAGCAAGAACAAGCAGAAAGGGAGGGATATATAATAGAAAAAAAAAATAACTTAGAAATTGTAATTTTTGTTATATTCTAAAAAGAACCTGTGACAGTCTAACCAGATAGATATTTATCATTTAAAGCTGTGATGCTATTTAATTTGGTAAATGGTTAGTGTGCCAGGTGATGCTTGAAATGACAGGATATTAACATTATATCTTCTTGGATCATAAATAATACTCCAAGATTTCTGGGTAATATTTTTAATTTTTAGGTTCTTTATATAATTTTAACTTTTAATTTATATGAATATAAAATGATATCTTGTGAATAAAATTCTCACTTTAAGTTGTAGAATTAAAAGAAATCTCAAGCTGATTGGAAGATATTTGGGCTACATGGTCAAATACTTCTCTCGGGCATCTGCAATAGTCTCTACCATTTTGCAGTTCAATTATCATATACCAATATTTTAGGTATGTATTTATCAACATCCTAGAATTTTAGACAAAAAGGGCATTTGGAGAGCCTAATTTGACTTCTGCTCATGTGTTTGAGAGAACTTAGGGATAACTGGTGTTACTACGAAATATGAGGGAGAGGTCTTGATTCGGCCAGCCAATTTCAGATGTTTATGTCATTTCAGTTATTACTCTGCAACATTGAATCAACAAATGTCTTAGCTGGTCACTCATGATCTTCCAGATCAGGAACTAGGTAAAACCTAAAACTAATAGTTCAGAAAAGTAAAATTTTAAAGTATTTTTCAACATCAATGCATTAATTATTGAGCATGATTAATCAGCTTCCATATACTTACCACATCACCAAGATGTCTAAAAGAAAGTTGCATTAAAATTGATGGAATTTTATTTCTAGGTTTCCCGAATCCTTGTCATTGAAAGATAGTTGTCAAAGTCATCTTAATTTTAACATAAAGTTTAAAGTTTAATAACTTGTTCCAATTCTGCTTACATCCTATAACTCACTCAAAGCTCAAAATTGGGATTATTGGGATCACTCATTATGACAATAAAATTATTAGTATTATGAAAATCTAGTATTACCCACTTCAAAAAATAGCAAAAATAGAGTGTAATTAGAAATGTATAAAGTAGCAGCTATAGGGTTATGCTATCAAATAAAATATAATGATCTGTATTAAATTTAATCTATTACAATTTAAACTTAGAAGATTTTAAAAATTATTTATTTTTAATTTAATTTAATGTAGAGAATGACACAAGAAATAACTTTCTACATGTGTGCAAATATTCTATTAGTAAAGACTTTGTGTAGGCAATTTAGCTGCATTGCGGAGTGAACTAAAATATCAAGTGTGTTCACATTTCTCACCATTTGAATGTCTGACTTCCTTATATTTGCAGGTCAAGGTAATGGGGGAAACAATCACGCTCAATATATATGAAAAACTTATAAGGAAATTCCCCACAAAGTGCCTTGCTCACAGGATAAGTGAAAAACAAACAAACAAAAAAGAATATGGACAATTCAAAAAGTGTGAAAATTAAAACTAATGTTTATTCAAATGTGTGTATGTGTGTAGAAGTAGAACACTGGGGCAACAAATTAAGGATTTTCCAATTAAAGCATGTTTTGTTTAAGACTTGAAAACAAATTTCAGGGAAATCTTAAAATGTCCTAAGAACTAAGTATAATATAAATAGAATAGATTCTTTGGGTTATATTTCAAATAAGTAAATTTAAAGTTTATTAAATTTAATTATATTTAATTAATAAACAAATACCATATAAAGTGGTTGGCATATGTTTATTTTTACACATACCTTATTGTTAATTGACTTTAATGATGATCTTGACCATATATTCATACTGAAAATCATCTAGAATAACGAGCAATAAGTCATGTTATGAAATGATTTAAGAGAGTAGATGGTGAACGTAGTGCTTTGAAACTTTTAGTTCAGTATTTTTCAGCAATTTTATGATTTCAGAATCATGATTATTACCTGTTATTACTGATTTTCCTCATCACATTGGACTTTTTTTTCCAGCAACTCCAAGGAATTCATTATTCTTTTCTTTAATTTTTTATATGTATAATGACTAATATACCCTTGCTATAAACTGGGCTCATGCAACCAATAGATATTATTAGAAACCTTGGGGCATGTGAGGACTCCAGGAACAGAGCAGAGTAAAGAGTGAGAGTACCCAGGGTCTCAGGTGTGTGGAGTGAGTTGCTATAAAAGTGCATTGTGGGAACAAAGGCTCAGGCACAACGGAAGCGTTCAGCAAATAATGCTTAATTACTTACACAGCACAAATTGTCCGAAACAGCAGGGGAGGAGTCATCATCATGGCCAATCTCCCAGGGAGGCCAACTCCTGGGGTCAGGGTTGGTGGATGGTGGCTCTGAAGCCTTCAATTCCTGTTGGAGAAGAGATGCCTGTACCACCTGAAAATGGGTATTTATACCCTAGTGGAGGGAGGGACCCTGCTACTGAGCAAAAAAGCATGTATCTAGGCAACCTTAGTGCAGTGTTCCCGTGCTCCAAGCAGCTGGGACTGTTAGGGTCTCAGTTTGGGGTTGAAGGACGTCATAATGTCAGGCCATTCCATTAGACCTGTGTTCCCCGCACCACCACCCCGCCCCCTCCTCCCCCTCCCCAAAGGCAACATACTGAAATATCTGCACACAACAAAGATAAGTGGGAAGGAAATAGGGGAGGGATGGAGATGGCCGCCAGGTGTGTATGTCTGTGACTTTCCCAGCAGATCTTTTCTCTGTGTCAATGCTTTCTGAGCTGGTGATGGATACCTTGGATTACAGTATTCAGGTAGTCATGGTAAACTCTAACTCTGGCTGATGGGCCAACTGTATACAGGGGACTATGGTGAAGGAGACTTGAAATGAGAAAGACAAGTTTCAGCATCTAGAGAAGACAATGGAGGGCATTTGATTATCAGTGTTTCTGTGGGAGGAACTGGGGCAGCCTAAAAGCCCCCAGTGCTTAATGGGGTAGAACAGCAGCCCGAGCAGCAGCCGGAAGCCTCTCAAGTTACGCTGATGACTGACAGCCACAGTGGCATGGCTCCACCTCTCCCCTTCCCCTCCCCTCCCTGCTGCAGTGCAGCTCCACCTCTCTCCACCTCTCCCCTTTCCCCCATAGTACAACTCCGCCTCTCCCTGCCTGCAAGAAGCTGCCTGGCCATATATGGGCATAAAACCTGCCTCTGGGGGCTGCCTGGTCGCATACCAGCCTTCACCAATCAAAGACTGC
>PVKH010046156.1:0-10418 GCA_004027955.1 Chaetophractus vellerosus
CTAAAAATTTATTAGAAATTAATTCATTTGCTTCCAGTTTTTTCTGTGTACCAGTGACCACACTGTACTCCCCCAACTCCCCTTTTCCAGCCCTCCCCACCTTAACCATCTCTCATTTTCATTTTCATTGGGGCATCTTTGAGATTATCTGAAGCAATATCCTTGGACAGCAATGATGACTATCTGATTTTTGCCTCAGGGATGCCCTCTATCCTTTGGCTAAGAAGCTTTTTGGGATTCTTATCCCCTGCTGTATAGATGAAGCTGACTTTTTCAAACCGTATAAGTCACCAGAATTTTAGACTCTATTTTCTTCAATCTCTCCTTGAACACTGGTCAATTTACACCTGAACTCTTCTCTTTGTTGTGAAACATTGCCAAAGGCAGTTGAGAACAGGCAGCACACTTTAACATTATAGCACTTTTTAACCTCCCCCATCTGAGCTAGAGCTCTGGTGGTCTGCCTTCTACTTTATAGTAACCAATGACTTCATCAAATACTGGCCACACCACAACAAAGGTCACCAGCTTTCCAATTCACTTTATGGGCTTCCTTGCTACCCATTTCTGAACACAAAGCGGTGTCATATATTTCAGGGGTTTTTTTTAATGTCTACTTCCAGTGCCAAGATATCATCAGTTCCAGAAATAAAAACCGCTTTTAAAAATTTCAGCAGAAAGTGATTAAAAACAATTTCTAGAAATAAGTTTCAAGCTGAACCTCTTGAGTGACCTATCATGAAGTCATCACTGGAATTAAGCTCACCTGGAGCCACTGTACCATCAATTCTAAAGAGCAGAAGGATACTGGGAAAAAATTTGAAACTACTATTCAAAAATCAGAGAGTCAGAGCAAGAGGCAATAGCTATGACCATCATATTTTACACATAGAAAGCTGGAAAATACCAGAACATGCTGTAGTAAAATCACAATACTGGTGATGAAATCAACAGGTAGAATATGCAGGAAAATTGCCTGTGACTAAATTCCACATTTCAGTCTCAGGGCATCTACTGCTAGAATTTAATTCACATCTACTACAAAGGTAGTCACAGTATTGCGGTTTTGATTGTTTTTTAACAACATTTTCAAATAGAAAATGAGTGAAATTTATCTCATCATACTGTCCATTATGGGTTGAATTGTGTTCCCCCAAAAGACATGTTCAAGTCCTAGCCCCAGTCCCATGAATGTGAACTTAGGGTCTCTGAAGATAGTATTAGTTAGGTTAAGGCCAAATTGGATTAATCTGAAATGACTGTTGTTGTTTTTTTAAGGGGGAAAATTGGACAGAGACAGATAACACCAAGAGACATCCAAAGCAGAGAATGTCATGGATTGCCTGCAAGCTACCACACAAAGTCAAGAAAGAGGCAAGAGCACATTTTTTCTATAGACTGTGGAGGAAGCATGGCCCTTCCCCTTGGTTTTGGATTCCAACCTCCAGAACCATGAGATAATAAATTTTGTTGTTTTAAGCCACTGAGTTTGTGGTACTTTTTCAAAAGTCCTAGGAAACTAAGTCTAATATTTAGGTTCTCCCCTGCTTTAACCTGTTTCAGAGTTCATATGTTAATTCTCTCTAAATACCCCACAGAATCACTCCACCTTTGCCTGCAGAAGAAAGTCCAATCTCCCACCTGATGACTAAGATACTCCACAATCATACCCTGTATATTTTTCCAAACTCCCTATAGTTGCCTATTCACATGATTTATTTAAATCAAATATTCACTGTCTCCCAGTATGTAATATGTAGTCCCACTTCAAGGGTTTCTTCATACCATTTTGAAATAACTCCCATCTTTTCTATGCCTATCCACATCTTTCCACTCTTCAATATTCAAACCAAGTTCTACCTTCTCCTTAAAACCTTCTCAAACTCTTTAGGCCATGGTGATCACCGTTCTCTCGGGAACCAAAAGTTTTTATTTTCTATTATATTCATTGATCACTAATCCATGTGTCAAAGGCATCACATTTTGGCACCTTTTATCATGTGTTTATTTTAATCCTGCATTGTTCTCTAACTTTTAATACGTAGTCAGTCTTCTCAATTGACTTGTGACTGGAATCAAGGCAGATATATTAATGTGTAATTTTCAAACCCAAACTTTTCAATTCAGACATACTGGGCTTTAACTGATATTTATTTGGTTAAATAATTAGCTTAATTCAAAGAAGAATTGATAAGTTAGAGAAATATGAGAATTCCACATTATTTTAAATGTCTTTCAAAATGTAATCCCCTTGAGTAAATGACTCTCATATTGAAGCAAAAGACAAAACAATAATCTTTGTGAGGCAGGTATGGTAGGGAGAGTGGAAACCATTGCCTTGAAAATTCCCTGGATGATAAGGAGTACAATGAATCCTGCCTAGTTTACTCTTGCAGAGTAATGCTCAATCTTTCTTCCCTACAGAGGCAGCTTTTAAAGTGTGGAAGTATATTATAAACAATAAAGGGCCTTGCTCCAATTAGTTTGCATTTTCAGTTGACCTTATCATAAGGTAATGAAATATAGTGGAAGATGTGCCAGCAATGAAATCAGATAAATCTGACTTTGAATCCTACCTCTGCCCTTTACTAACATGTGGTCAATGAGGCTTTTAATACTTCAGTTTCTTTTTTAGTACCACCTTCAATAATAAGATTTATTTGGGATTACTTATGCAAATTAATAGGAACTCGGTAAGTTTTTAAATATGTTGTGAGCTGCTTGACATTACCACACTCTAATGTTCATTTAATGGTCACTTATCTCATATTGGAAAAATAGCTGTTTGCACATGAAATCACTTTCCTCAGAAAATAGGTCTTATATGTATTTATGAGACTTGAATTCATTGAATATGTCAGATTTAATTCCATTCAAACCACATCACATTTAACAATGTCAAAGTTTTCCCAGCAATGCATTTACATTGTTATTCAGTTCATTTACCTCCATTGAGATCTTCATATTTAGAATGTATTTTACCTTTTTAAGCATTGGCATCTACTAATCATGCTAACTAGTTTTGTTACTGGTTATAGCTCATGGTATAGTACAGTAGGAACTGCTTCACCAGAGCTATGAAAAACTAATTGAAACCAATTATGACAATTATCTTACTGTTCAATTGCTTGCACTAGACTCTCCCTCATTCCATACTGACAGACTGCAGACAATTTTCCCTGATGTTAGCGACCCAATTGCATTTTAGGCTTTATTCAGTGAGTATGCATACCTCTGATTAAAATTAATAGGAGTTTTGCATGAATTGAGTGAGGACTGGGGTTATTATGATTTTAATATGAATATAAGTGAGAATTAAGTATCATTGGACCTTCTTATTTTAATTAAGTACCCCAAACACTCTTAATCAAGCATATAATTAAATTTAAGAGGAAGTGCATTGTGTGCTAATTGCCATTGATTATTAATAATATGCTTATTTATGCATGCAAACTGTATAATGGCCTATATTTCCAAACTGTTTCTGAATGACAATAACTGAGTTCTGCATAATGGAATCATTAATGAAATGGAATCTTGCAAAGATGTCTGATGGGAAAATAGCTCAAATCTCAGAACTCTTCTTCCCTAACTTTTCCCTCTGAAAATTCAGAGAAACTCACCTGAACTCACACAGGACAACATCAAGAATTATATTCTGCTTCTTTTTCCTAATCTGTTTTGTTGTCTGAGACACTGTATATTTTGACAGTATTTCTTTGAAACAATGAATTCATGAGCATGGGAAACATAATCAACTCAATCATTATTTCAGCTTTTAAAAACGACGCAATTTTAATACTGTTATTATAAGCATTTGGAAATGATTTTTTATTGTATGCTACAAAATTCATTCATTCTTTTATCCATTCATTCACTTCATATGATCTAATAGCCCCTGTTTATTTAGCTCCTATTACATGCCACACACTGGTCTAGACACTAGGGATATAACACTAAAAATATATATGCTCCTGCCCTTACAGAGCAGGTGGTAGAGAGGGGACCTAGGTAATACATAAGATAATAAGTAAATAAATACTTAGACTATTATTAGATGATAAATGTTAAAGGGAAATATAAAGCAGGGAATGGGAATGAAAAGTTTGATGGGGGAGGTTGAAATTTTATATATACTAGCTATGCAATATCTCACAGAGATTGTGACATTCCAGTAAACATCTGACCATAGATGACAAGGGAGCTAGCCATAAAGGGATCTGGGAAGAAAGCATTACAGAAAAAGGTAACTGCAAGTGCAAATATCTTGAAACATAGAATGACAGGAGTGTTCATGTAATAGCAAGAGTCCACTGTAGTTTGGAATGTACTGATTGGAGTGGAATCCGGGAGTAGATAAAGTCAGAGTTAAACCAGGGCCAGATAGTATAGGACTTTGAAGCCACTGTGAGTTATATGACTTTTATACTGTATGCGATGGAAAGACATTGTGCAAGTTTCAGTAGTGGGGGGACATCACTTGATCTTCATTTAACATTATCTCAACTGCTGTCTTGAGGAAAGACTGAAGGTGACAAAGGCAGAAATTGGAATTAAGACGCTACTGCAATAATCCAGGAAACAGACGATGGTAGTTTGGACCAGAGTGGTCACAGTGGACATAATAGAAATAGTTCCCCATAATTGGACATACCCCCCCAATCCAAGAAGCCATAATGTTCTTGGGTTTCCAAGCGTCATGCTTTTGTTAACGATTTGTAGTTCAGGACAAAAATATGAGTTTGTGAAGTACCTAGAACACAAGCAGACAATGGAAAAAGCTAAATTCTAAAGACACTTGGTCTTAGAAGTCACAAAGAAAGAGTTTTAGAACCGAGCTTTCAAGCAGAATTTGTGGACAGGGAATAAACAAAAGCATCTGTGTGATGATTATGATTTTCTTATTTTAATAGGGTCGCCGCATAAACTACAGGAAGTCCAGTTAAATTTGAATTTCAGATAAACAAGGAGTAATCATTTAGAGTTAGAATGCCTCGAATGTTGCATGGACATCCTGTATTTTCATTTGCTCAATGTGGCAATCCTAATTTGAGGGGAGACCATGAAAAGATTCCTTCTGGATAAATGGAAGAGATAGGCTCCTAATGCATAACAGACTGAATTTTGCACCATCTGAGAAGGGATCAAAGCTAATTTTTTTTTGTATGATCAAAGGTTTAAAAATTTATAATATGATGATTTTTGTACAATTGTCAGTGTTTCAGAAAAAATACATATTCACCATAACCCAGTTTTTAAAAATTGTAGCCTCTTTTTCTTTACTTCCACTCATATGGAGAGTTATATATTCCATTGTATTGGAGGACAGATATTGGAGGACAATTTATACTATGGCAAAATTTGTCTTCCTCTCCAGATCCTGTGAAACCAATTATTAGGAAGGGTCACCCTCTCATAAGCATTTTGCAGGAATTTTCAGCCCCTTCTCATCCATGTTAATTGCTCACTTGTAGGATAGGTGTCTCTCTTCTTTGAGATATCCACACATCATTTCTGTACTCTTATGCATTTTTTTCTACACAGCAAACTCACCGGGGCCAGCTTTAGCCCAAAGGTGAGTGAGCCCTGCTCCTCACCTGTAGTGAATAGATATGTTTGTGAGGGGATCAAAATGAAAGTCTGAATCCAAGCCCTGGGCTCTCCAGTGTTAGCAGAATAAAGCTAATATTTTGACCCATATTTGACTACCATAGCTGCTTTCCAATTGCTTCCAAATCCAGACAAAATTGTGAAAGAAGACACTCCCTCCTGATCCCGACACTTTTATTTCTCTTGCTTCTCTGTATCAGCAAATATTAATATAGTCTCCATTCATTCATTATTCAGTCATTGGATTTCTATGGGCAGGCATGGTTGTGTTATGTCTGTCCAGAAATGCTCTCTGCTCTACAGGCACACACCCTCTAGCAGAGGAGACCATACTGAATATTTGATTATAATATTAGGTGACAATGGGGTCATATGCAAAGGGCCATGGGACATACAGGAAAAGGGAAAAACCAACTAAATTTACCTGAACAATGCAGATAAAAACATATTTGAAGTGGCTCTTCAATTATGCATAAATGCTCACTAGGTGAAAGCTATTCAGAAGAAGGGAGATCCCACAAACTAGGATACATGAATAAACAAGACTAGACTGGAAAAGGGAAGCAGATTGGAGTGAATATGTTAAAGCATATTATTTCCTACTCTACTGGTTTGTGCACAGGTGCTCCTAAAAATTGTACTAAAGTGATTTAAAAATTATCCTAACTCCAGCTCAGGTCCTGCCACTGTCTGATTGCGTGACCTCAAACATGGAGTTGAGACTGATCCAAATTCTCATCCTAGCTCTGCCATTATTAGCTGTGTGACCTTGAGCATGTTGCTTAATCTTTGTGAATTCCAATTTTCTCATCTGTAAACTGGAGGTAATACCACCCATGGTTGCTTTGAGGTTTATATGATATTGTGCCAATAAAATGCTTAGCCTTTTGTCAGACACATAGTAATCACTACGAATAAGCCATTGTTAATTACTATTATCATAATTACTCTGCACATGTGCCATCATACTATTAATTCTAAATATCCCAAGAAATATCTCCAGAGCCATTTCCAGTGACTCATATTAGAATGACACTTAACTTTCCCTCAAAATGAATTGTACATTTTATGTAAAACAAGCCATTACTAGTAAAATTTTACAATGGAATGGACTAATTAGGTTTTAAAAATACTTGAAATTAATTTGGCAGAATGTAGTGTTCTTATTTTCTCATTTTAAAGTGAACATCCAATAAAATAGCTTTTTTAAAAGTGTCTGTCTATCAGGAATATTCGGAGCAAACAGAAAGGAGAAAATCTAAGTTAGGGCTATTTTATCATGGTTCGGTGTGCATTTTTGTTATTCTCACTTGGAATTTTACCTTTTAGAAAATAATCCAAAGTTCTGTTTCAAGAATTGGTCTTTAGTTATTAATAGAAAGAATGATTAGATGCACATAGCTTTTGCAGTGCTTCTCTGCACAAAGGGAAAATACAATATTTATTCTGAGGACAATATTGAAGTTTCAACTATAAAATCTGTATACAAAATTGACAAAAAGATACTTTACAATATTTTTAAATATCCCTTCCTTTCTTTCCACTTAATACGCTTAATTAAAAAACATTTACATTTTTACTGAAAGAAGCACATAGCTACATCTTAACTCAGTATTAAGCATCTGTTGGAATAGGCTAAATAATCATTAAGATTATTTAACGATTTTAGTTATTACTGTGATTTAATTATTGTGCCTTTACAGAAGCTGAGGAAGTGTTAATCATGGTAGCCTTACTGAGGCTCTCTGCTGACAATTTCAGAAACTGCAGCTTATGACCTGTTTCTGCACTTAACCAAGGTAATACCTTAATTCCATTGGGAATAATATGTAGGATTATCTAAATCCCCACATTCATTAAACACAGCAGTATTAAAGATATTATAATCTGAAATAACTTCGTTTTAAAAGACCCTACTCAACCATTTAATTTTCTGACTGCAACAAATCATTTCTTTCTAATTTTCAATTTCTAATAGCTGTTGGTTATGAATTATGAGTATCATGCTAATAAAAATAGATTTCCTTTCAGGATGTTATTAGTAAAGAACAGATATAGTTAAAACAGAAAAGCAGCAGCATATTGACTATAGTTCATTTATATTCTCTTTTTTCTAATAATTATTTATGAAACCTGTCAATGACTAAAAGTCTGGACATTGTGAGTTAATATTTTAGATAATTGACAAGGTCAACTGATATAAGTTTGTATAACATTTAGATTCAATATTCTTAAGCAAAAGTCATTATGAAAGTTGTACGGTTTTATGGACAAAATATTGGAATACCCTTTATGCATCATTGGAAGTGACTGGAACCATTTGGGGTAATTTCTGAGCTATCTGCATTGTCTGGATTGCCATAACTGTTATTTTTAGATTAGATGGCTTCTAATAAACAGATTTGATCTGGATGGAGTAATATTTTAAACTATAATCAGGTATCAACACTTTAGTTCCATTTAATAACTCCTTAATTTAAATAGTCCTTTATCAATTTTTACTGTGATATATTTTAGGTTAGGTCCTCCAAACATGAATACATCTATGGCATAGGTACACAAGCTATTTAAGCTGATTATTTTATCATAGTGGAATTTGGGGGTGGTGGTGAAAAAAATGGGGGCTCAGAAACATTAAACAGCCTGCCCCAAATCACAAATGGTAGATGGAACTTTTGATGTCAAGTGAATATTTTTCCACAGCACTGTACTGCATTTCATCATTATGGAAATTGTAATTTCCATAACATTACAAAGCTCTGACAAAATGGAACAAATAATAAAATGCCTTACCGGAGGTTAGAAAAAAGGAAAGAAATATCTGGAGCTGCAAATCCTGCTTCCAATAGCTGAAAGCTGCTTTTTCAGGTCCAGGGATTTGGCCATCAGAACATGAGTAATGAGACAGTGCTTGATTATATGCTGACAACTCTCACCATTATATTCAGCCCAAACCCACTCCCTGCTTCAGATTTATACATCAACTGCCTACTTAACATCTCCATTTAGGTGTCTCATGGGCAACTCAAATTTAACATGTCCAAAACAAACTTCTTGCTTTACTCCCTAGTCTGTCATCTTTAGTAACTGGCTTTAACACCTCCCCAGCTGATCAAAGGAGATAGTTAGGAGACACCTTAATGTGTTTGACTCCCCCCATTCCTTGCTTCAATTCATCTACAAATTCTACAATGTCCACTACCAAAATATATCTCACATCTGCTCCCTTCTTTCCATCTCCACTGTCACAATCTTACAACAAACCACCAAAACCTCTCACCTGGATGCAGCCATGTGCTTCTATTTGGTCTGCCTATTTCTACTCATGCCCCCCTGAAATCCATGTGTCTACACAGCAAGAGTTATCATCTTAAAAGCTAAATCAGACCACAATTATCTCCCAGTTTAAACTTTCAACTGGCATTTATTTTATTTAGAATACAATCTGTGGCCTAAAATGCCTGTGTGTCCTGGCTCTAGAATGCTTTCTATTTCAGCTAATTGGGCCTCTTTTCAGTTCCTTGAAACAAAGCAAGTTCATCTCTATACTTCTTCTCTCCTTCTAGTCTCATCTTAAATGTCACTGCCTCAAAGAGGCCTTTTTAAAAATTCCCCATCCTTAATAGCATTTATCCAAAATAATTACTGAACCTCACATTTATTTGGTTATTATTTATGGAGAATTTAAATCTCTTGAGGGCAAAGGCTATAACTATTTTGATCATCAGTGGTACCCAGTGCTAATAAATACTATTTGAATTAAATAATTAGATTAAAGGAGAATATTCCCAAAGAAGCAAGGTTCACTTTCAAAACATTTTTATCTCTCTCAGAACTCTTTCTAAATACAGCTTCATATTAAAGATCTCCTTGTATTATTTTGATGTGGATGGCAATACATGGGTTTTCTCTATGGATTCAAAGCTTCTTTTCTATGGTCATACCTTTCCTAGAAGGACTCAGAACTGATAAATGTCATTCTTATTTCAAAGCTGGGCTTTACAGTTCTTTATTTTCTAAATTTCCATTGGCATCATTTCAAGGATGAAGTGAAGTTCATGGAGAATGCAGTACTCTGCATTTCAAAATATTTTTCCCCTTGTGTTACATAGCTTCAAAATAACCTGTTAGCTCACTATCAAAGATTAATTTAAATTGGAAACACCAAATTTGAAAATTATGATCCAAGGATCTATTCAAACCAATCTAATATATAAGCATTAAAAATGGAGTCATAGATATAATGTTTTCAAGGTGCCCCTACCTCTCAACTTCGGCTATAATTCTAAGAGATAGCTTGTGACTTTTTAAAATAAAAATTGAATGTGTGTTTGAAAAATAAAACCTTTACAGCAGAACGGTTTAGTTTTCTTAACCCATGTAAATTATTACATGACAAGTTCAATTTACAAATGTATCTAATAAATTCCATAATAGAAACAAGAAAAGTTAATACGTAATCTTTTCACACACTTTTCTCCCCTGAATCAATGGAATTGTTACCTTATTAAACCGATTTCAGCAAAGATTTCTTGGTATTATACAACCTATAGCCATAGCCCAAATTGCCACAACTAATATGCCACATGTTTTGCTACTAATGCAGAACCACAAAGCTGGAGATAAGAAAGGTAATGCACTTGCCAAATTGTAATACTTGACATCATAGCCATTCTGTTGCTATAAGCCAGGGCTAGTATAAAGCAACTTTCCACTGCATAATGGCTGCTGTTTTTGCTGAAAATTAATTGCACATGTGTTTAATTATATAGCTGCTCTGAAAGTGATTATATAAAATGTTATTTCTT
>PVKH010046157.1:0-10428 GCA_004027955.1 Chaetophractus vellerosus
CTTCTCTTCCCCTGGTCATCAGAGATCCCAGATGGACACAGAGAGGCACGTACAGATGCTCAGCCACCACTTGTACTGCACCTAGGCACCCCTGCCTCCCCAGGACATGGACCTGGGTGTGTTCACCCAACGGGAAGTTCCAGGCCCTCTGACCTACTCCTCTCCTCCTAATCTGGAGAACTTCTAACCCTTTTCTACATCTTGCTCCTGCTCCACTCCTGAACCTCAATCCAGTCTCACAGCTCTTTGAGAGCTTATCCTTCCCTTAGGAGTGGTGCCCATGAGGATAGGGTATCCCAGCATTGCCCTGAAAATGGTTACATTCCCCTTCCATTGCTGTCTCTTCTCCTGTGTGTTAGCAAAGGCAGTGCTACCTTCTGGCAGATTTGGAAACTCGGCCAACTCAGTCTGTTTTTCCTATCCTCTGTTCCTCCCGCCCCATTTCGAAGTCTGTCAAGTGTCTCGCTTCCCCCATAACTACCCTCTTTACTATTTCATAAATTCTGTTCCTGGGTACCTCCACAGTTTTGACCTTTCTTCTCTTCCCTCTCAGCCTACCTATCAAAATGTACCTGTCCTGAGTCTCATTGTTTCAGCGCCTACGCTCTTTGTAGGTGAGAACAGGTTGTCCAGATAAACAAAAATTTACCAATATGTTAGCTAACCAAAATGTTACCTCTTCCTGATAAACAACACCTTAAAACACTTCAAATGCTTTTGTCTGTATAAGCAATCCTTCAAAGTTCTTCTAAGAAATTCAAGAACTATCACTGACCAAAAGGAAAGAAATTTCAGTCACTGCTCACCTTTGCAGTGTAGTCACCCACTTCTCTGTGTCTGTGTGGGATGGGCCCTGGGGTAGAGATGTGAAAGTCTAGGCTTGGACTACTTTTCTGCCTCCAAGGTCTTGGCAACTGAGTGCTAACCTCCTTAAAGCCTTGAGCAGCTCCTTCTGCAAAATAAGGGTTAATAGTGAAATGACAATCTCTTTTCTTTAGGTAGTGGCTTGGTGGAAGGCTATTAAATTATTGCAAAGTATTCTGCTAAGACAGTGTTTGGGAAACGCTTAATAAAAGATTTGGATGAAATTTCTTCAGAAGTTGGATGAGATGTTGAGATGGGATATTTGGCAGAGTCCATTGCTGAAGAGTGAACTTCTTACAATGCATGAGAAAAAAGTACAAAATGAAGTATTCATGACCATTAGATGCTTTCCACCCCCCTCCCCACCCCTAATACCCAAGTCTGGCAAGCTTAGGATATGATTGCTGCCAGCCATTGTCCTATTTTGTGACATGCCTTAAGGCATGTAGGGACATATTGTGCTGTAAGGGATTTTAGGCTGGTAGAGGTAGGGTGGTTGGGGTATAGTCCCAGGTTTTGACTTCCCTCTTTTTCTGTGGGTTAAGGTGTAGAACATGTCTGCTTCCAGATGTTGGCCTGAATAAATCTTGATTACTTTCCTTGTTCCAGAAGCCACCTAGAATTAGATTTGGTAATATTTACAAGCAGGACAGTGTGTCCTGGGAGGAGTTCAGTGATACCAAATTTCTCATCAGGGCATCTTGACTTTTCTCAGAGCTTGTAGTATGAGTTCTTCCTATCTCGTGGCCACTCGCCATAGTTTATGTGGAAATGTACCTTTTGGAGGACCTGAAATTCCACCTCTGCAGTCTTCATCTGGACCCCATGGCCAGTTATATAAAGCCCAATAATTCAGGCCTCATTCAGGCTCCAAAGTCTTGACCAGGGCAGTTTTTTTTTTCCACTGAGACATAAATAATAAAATATGAAGAAAAACAGAACCTGAAGTGCTTTTCTTGGTAAAGGGTGGGTGGAACCAAGTTCTTTTTTAGACTTCTATTGATTTCTCTTGCCTGTACATGCCAGAACAAGAGAACATTGAGCATTGGTCTCTCCTCGCCCTCTATCTTCTCTTGATTGTGTTGTCCTGCTGGACCCTGCCTGCCTCAGGCATTCTGTATGTTTGTAGATCATGACCCACTAGAAATAGAGACAAAGCCAGCTGGCTAGGCTTCTTTTATGTAACTGCTTGTGGCCATTCTTCCTAAAGCAACTGTGTTTGGGGAGAATGCTAAATTCCCCATGGAAATGGATAGAAATCAATGCCTTTTTTTTTTTAAAATCAACTTTCAGATTGTTTTCCCATGCCAGGAAGATGGGCTCTAAGAAAATCAATATATAGAAAATCCACTAGCCTTTTCTCTTAACATTGATGCTTCTAACCATTACCTTTTTTTACCTTTAACCATTTGTTGATACTCTTCCAAGTCTACCAGTTTCTTTAGGGAGGAGATCTCTTTAAGGTAAGTACATATCTTTACATCTTCTGGTCTTTTTAGTGAGGCTCAGGTCAGTCATGCTGCAAGAGCAAGAGGGGCAACTACTCAGAGAAGTGGAAAGATAGTGCAACTGATGTTTTGGATTGAGGAAGAGGCAATCCATTGATGGGTTAATGCAAAGAGTGAATATTCAAAACCCAGAACCCTGGATCTGCAAATCAGGATGGTATTTTTGAGTCTTAGAGACAGTACTACTCTATTGCTGGTCTGTAACATAGGCCCTCAATCGGTAGTTGTTGATTCACTGGAAATATATCCATTCTGTACTGAGCCAAGCCCCAAATTTCTTATCCTCATTTTGTTTCTTATCATTTTTTTTAACTTAAAAAATTCTTATTAGAGCAGTTATTGGTTACAGAAGAATCATGCAGATAGTACAGACTTCCCTTATATTCACCCCTCCCCCCAACAGTTTTCCCTATTTTTAACATTTTGCGTTAGTGTGGTGCCTGTGCTACAATTGATGAAACGATGTTATTATAATTATACTTCTAACTTACCAGGTTACATTAGGATTTACTCTGTATTGTACTGTTCTATGGGTTTTTCTTTTTAATTTTTATTCTGGATATCATATATACAATCTAGAATTCCCCATTTTAGCCACTTTCAATTATACAGTTTGGTGGTGTTAATTACATTCTCAATGTTGGATTATCATTACCACCATCCATTACCAAAACTTTTCCATCTCCCCAAACAGAAATTTCCTACCAATTAAGCATTAACTTCCCATTTCTTACCCCCACCCAGCCCCTGATAACCTGTATTCTAGTTTCTGAATCCATGAACTAACTTATTCTAATTATTTATTATCTGTGAGTTCATAAAATATTTGTCTCTTTGTGTCTGGCTTATTTCACTCAACATGTTGTCTTCCAGGTTCATCCATGTTGTCACATGTATCAAAACTTCATCCATTTTTACGGTTGAATAACATTCCATTATATGATGCATATATCATACATTTTGTTTATCCATTAATCAGTTGATGGACACTGGGTTGGTTCTGCCTTTTGGCAACTGTGAATAATTCTGCTATGAACACTGGTATGCAAATATATATTTGAGTCCCTGCTTCCAATTCTTCTGGGTATACACCTAGTAGCAGGATTGCCAGGTCATATGGTAGTACCATACTTAGCTTCCTGAGGAACTGCCAAACTGTCTTCCACAGTGACTGCACCATTTTATATCCCCACCAACAATGAATGAGGATTCCTATTTCTCCAAATCTTCTCTAAAACTTATTTTCCATTTTTTGAATAGTGGTCATTCTAGTGGGTGTGAAATGATATATCATTGTAATTTTGATTTGCATTTCCCTAATGGCTAATGATGTTGAACATCTTTTCACATGCTTATTGGCCATTTGTATATCTTCTTTGGAGATATGTCTATTCAAGTCTTTTGCCAAAATTTTAATTGGTTGGTCTATTTGTTGTTAAGGTGTAGGAGTCTTTATATTCTCGATATTAAACCTTTATCAGATAAATGGTGTATTAGTCAGTCTAAGGGGTGCTGATGCAAAGTACCAGAAATCTGTTGGCTTTTATAAAGTGTATTTATTTGGGGTAAAAGCTTACCATTACAAGGCCCTAAAGAGTCTGACTCAGGCCTGCTTTCTCAGCTGTCACATGTTGAAGCAAGGTGGCAGGCGATCTCTGCCTGGTCTCTCCTTTCTTCTTCCTCTTAAGGCTACATGGGCCCAGCTTCTTCCGATATCAACTGTAAGCTGGCATAGGTCTTACCTCTTAGAGTTTCCTATATTAATCTGGCATAGGGCTTGTTTCTTTCCAGGCTTTCTCAGTTGCTCAGCTGCTCTGTTCTCTTCAGCTGCAAGCTATTAGGCAAATGGCTCATCTCTCCCCAGGGCTCCAGGATCAAAACTGACAAAGTTCTCTCCTCTTCAATGTCTATGGAACTCTCTGTCTTTCCATGTGTCTTCTTGAGTGAGTGTCTGTTTACATAGGCTCCCTAAGGGGGAGGGGACTCAACCTGAGTTAAGCTTTCCTGATGTGGTCAAATCAAAGCCCTAATCTTAACAGATAATTTAATCAAAGACATCTTATGTGAATCTAATACACCCAGAGGAATAGATTAGTTTACAAACATAATTTTTCTCCTTTTTTGAGATTCACAAAAATAATCTCAAACTGCCACATATGGTTTCCAAATATTTTCTCCCATTGGTTATCTTTTTAACTTTTTTTTTTAAGATTCATTTTTATTTATTATATATCCCCCCCCTTGCTGCTTGTTCTTGCTGTGTTCATTTGCTTTTTGCGTTCTTCTGTGTCTGCTTGTCTCCCCCTGCTGCGGCATCATGCCAAGTCAGCTCACCGCCCGGCGGCTTGCCTGCTCACGGCTTGCCTGCTCGCGGCTTGCCTGCTCGTGGCGGCTTTCCCTTCTAGAGGTGGCCTGCCTTCTCGAGGAGGCCCCGGGAACCGAACCCGGGGCCTCCCGTGTGGTAAACCAGAGCCCTACCAATTGAGCCACAGCTGGTTCCCTCTTTTTAACTTCTTGATAAAATACTTTGATGTGTTTCTTGTCATTTTATTTATGTTCATGTTCAAAAAATATTTAGAAGAATGGGAGGTAAAACATATATTTATACAATCATTTGCAAACCTCTTGGAAATAACTATCTTTTTCATGAAATCAAGGGTACTAAACCACCATCTCCTCATTCCCACAGCTTAATGGTATAATAATTAATGGAGCCCTTTTGCTATGGGCAGGAATAAGGCTTTCACAGGTCAGAGGGGTGGAAATTCCAGTCTCTTTCATGGAGGGTTGATGGTACAGATGCGGAGAAGGAGTCCCTTTCAAACTCTGTCCCATGGAGTCCAGGCTTTGCCAGTCTGATGACAGTCAAACATGCTGGTGTGGGATGGATGGAGATATAGTAGAGAGGCCTTGGCCAAAAAATCACAGCCTTAGCTTAATCCCCCAAACTGGCCTTCTGCCTTTGGCAGAAATAAATGTTCAACTGTGTGAGTTTATCTTACCAACTGCATTAGATTATTTTTTTTTCAATTTAACATTGGCATTAAAGGATTTTTGAAAAGCTAGAGTCATTATTAATAGTGACTTCTATATCTTTTTAGTGCTCATATGTATTTTCCAAAATTTTTATAACCAATATGCATTTATTAATAAAAAAGTCAGATTAAAATTGCTAAAATAAATCACCTACAATTCTCCCGGCTGTCCGCATCTTTTTCCATTTTGAGGTGTCCTCCATTTGGGTGTTTGTTGATTTTGCATTCATGATTTTGACATACTTTTAACCATTGTGTGCCTGTCATTTTAAGCATTCAATTAGATATTAAGTTTTAAAATTTCAATTAGCTTCTAACATTTGTGTGTTCTGGTGCATTTGACATTATCTGGGTTGTCAATTCAGAATAATTTTGTTCCAGCATCCCACTTTTTCTCAGATCCCATAATTCATCCCCATCACTTTATATTTGGTAGAGTGTTTTTTTGAGCATGATTTTTCTTGTTGGAGCACACTCTCTTTTGTCTTAGAGCAACTTTTGTATTAGACATGAGAGAATGTACATTATCAGCCCCTACCCCATTTCTTTGGCTACATGAATTTTCTGGAGACATATGTGAAACAGAGCTGAGTCCTGAAAGTCAGGCTTTGGTGCTCACATTTTGCTTCCCTTGAGCTCTGCTGAGTATAGGAATCAATGTGTGACTAGGAGAGTGGACCAAGTGTGTGTGTGTGCGTGTGGGGTGACTTGGTACCCACAGGAATGGACAGGCTAAAAGGCAAGAATAATTACCATATGCTAGGTTAGGCTGCTGTAACTCAACTGGTGAATTAAGCCATTGGGAGAAAATGATGTAAGTTAGTTTATCACCCTCAACTCTATTGATGTTCTGTGCTGGATAATTCTTTGTTGTAGGGGCTGTTCTGTGCATTATAGATTGTTTGGCAGTATCCTTGGTCTCTACCCCTCTAGATGCCAGTAACATGCCTCCCCCCATTGTGACAACCAAAAATTTCTCCAGTAATTGTCAAATATCCCCTGGGGGGACAAAATCATTTCAAGAACCACTAGGCAAAGTGGATAAAAGTAAACAGGTTTTTTCCTACTTATCTTTTGACATTATCGTGGGCTATTATTTAAAAGCTAGTATTTATTGAGGCCTCCACTATGTACCAGGAACTATACTCAGCATTTTCATTCATTTATTCCTCAACAAATATTTGTGTGTCTACACTGCTAGGCACTGAGTCTATAATTCATATTTACAATGCATATTTATAATATAAACTAAATTCTGACAAGCTCCTATCTCCATGGAGCTTCTATTCTAGTGGAGAGACAGATGTATTTTTAAAATTGCACAAACATAAAACTGCAACTGTGACAAGTGATATGTAAGAGAAGTCCTTGGGGTATAAGAGAAAGTTTTCCAGTGCTGTGTACCAGGCTCTGTGCTGAGAGCTTCACATGTATTAATTCACATGATCCTTTACAAGAACCCTGTATATAGGTATTAATATTTATTCTCATTTTACAGAGAAGGAACATGAGCTTAAATGGGTAAAAGCCATAGTATACAGGGAAGGTTGGGTTAGGAATCCAATCCTGACCTTTTAACCACCACCCAAAGTAGCTTGAGGTGAGACCTGAAGAATGAACAGATGTTAACTGGGAAAAGCAGGAAGGAAAAGTTCCAGGGCAGAAGGAATGGAGGCAGGAGAGAGAATGAAGGACTGGAAAAAGATCAGTGTGACTGGAGAGAATGCTGGGGAGGGGAATGCAAGAGAAGGTGGTGTGACACGGTTACAGGGCCTTGCAGGCCATAGTAAAGAAATGTATCTTTATCCAAAAAGCAAGGGAGAACTGCTGAGGGGTTTTAAGTAGGGAGAGGACAATTAGATTTGCCCTCATTACTATATTAATTATCCCCAACTCGTCAATGTATGAGTTGTTGAAAGTATGAAAACCATTCTCCATATGAAATGGAGGGGACCCGGATAGCCCAATAACTTGCTAAGGTCACAAAACTGGAAAGTGGTGGAGCTTAGATTTAAACTCAAGCTTGCCCCATCCTAAAGTCCATTTTCTTAAAGCCACCCTAAAACCTAAAAGCCCATATCCTCAAGCAACCCTCCTATTCTGGGGCATCTGAGCACAGCCAGGTCACTGAGGACACCTCCCCTTTGTGGTAGCCTGGTGAGTTGGGCTTAAGGTCTGGAAATTCCATCGCCATCTGCGTTTTGATCAACGTTTGTGAACACAGACACAATTCCATGCACCTCACCAGTCATTCTTTAATTTTCGAATTTTCTTGTCTCTGTTTATTGTCTCTCACTCCAACTCCAATTCACCCTTTCACCCTGCCCACCCCTAACTCCTGCAATTTTGCCCTGGGACACTGTACACGTGGCCTGTGATAAGAATCACTCTATTCAGAGTAGCTGGCAGGAGGGTGTCCTATTTGCGCAAACATGCGTGAAGGTCTCCACTCCAGATATTTCATTGCTGTGGAGCCTGGAACAGTTTGGCTGGCCTTTTTCTGTTCTTTTGGAGATAGTGTATTTCCCCCTCCAGGTAAACTTCAAACTAGTGTTCATTTAAATATTAATTTGCAATTTCACAATCTCTTCTGTGATATTACCACATTCTGTAGGGATTAGGCTGATGGAGCCTCCTTGCTCACTTTAATCACACATTTCAGCAGTGCCGAGACTTGCAGCCGAGTCGGATTCAGCTTTTACACCATCCAGAACACTCTGCAGAGCTAACCAAATTGAAATGAGCCCCTTCATCTTACTCACGGATAATTAAACTTCAAACACTGTTTATCTCAATCCCCAAATCCTTAGAATGCAGAAGCAAATTAATTTTAAGTCTATATCTGCTTTAAATAGTAATTGTTTAATCAACAGTCTTGATGTATAATTATATTCTTTGTTTGTAGTCCTTACAGGCTTGAATAGACCTCATAATTCCTGGGATGCTTTCATTTCTGTAATTAGATCATGTGACATATCTTTACTCTCTTACAGTTGACTGTAAGTTGCTTCTCTCCCACCCCCTTTCAAACTCTAAAATGGTTTCTCATGAATACTTAGATGATAACAGCCCAGCTTAACAAGTTGCTGTGAGCATTTAGCTTTAATAGTTTACATGGAAGCAAGGGATTTTACTGGTGGCTCTTGCATTGAGCTAGCTGTCTGTCTCCTTCGAAAGTTGAATTTTTGTCCTAATTTTGACCTCTTGCTTTCCTAAATGAAAATCCTTCTTGACCACCTAGAAACACACTGTCTAAACCTGGGGTTCTTAACCTTTTTTGTTCCACAGACCCCTTTGTCAGTCAGATGTAAACCATGGACCCCTTCTCAGAATGTAGTGGCAAATAGTTTTATGACACTCAATTGGGTCGGGTCTAACAACTACCTTAATTTCAAAGTATGGATGAGTATAAGCAATTTTTCGAGATATGCAACAACTGTATGTGATATGAAATGAATACTGTAATTTATTGCATACATTCATAAATGAAGGAAATGCTAGATTTCAGTTAGAGGTCAGAGAAGATAAAGATAATAAGTTGGTTATTTTCAATTCAAGCTCACGGATCCCCTGAAATCTTTCCATGGACCCCTGGTCAAGAATCCCTGGTCTAAACCCTTAGAAGTCATTATGAATCTTATAGCAGCAATATTTCAGGTTCAAACTGGATAAAAAAAGTTATGCTAGGCTTTTGGTTACTGACATCTGGGGCTTCATGGAGAAAAAGGAAGTAATTTTCCTTATTAGAAAGAGTAGTTTTGTCTCCAAGAATTTATTTACTTGCCTAGATTCATCCCATAAAAATGAGAGTTGGACATTAGATAATTAGGTCAACATGAAATCTATTCCCTAATTGCAATTCATTTGTTCCACACAATATGCTTGATTTTCTATGGGTCTGTGCTGGAAATATGATTGCCCAGCCAATTGGCTGTTTTAACTTTAGCATTCATGTCCTCCAGCTCATTATATTTCAGATTTTGTTTCCCTGAGCTCTTGCAATTCTTAATATTTTTTGATATTTGTTATTGAGGCATGCAAAATTGGATCAGACATTTTAAATATGGCCTAATCAATACTGCGTACATTGGGGAGAACCGTTAGAAGTTGGAGGGAGAGAGGAACATCATTTTTTGTTTTGATTTAAAAGATGGGCTTCTATATTTAAAGCTCAAAATAACTATACTCTTTTCCTCCATCGTATTTCAGAATTACATCTAAGTTTGCATCGTCACTCCTCAGCTTTATTTATTTAATTTCTTATTTTCTTTCCTAACCATGGAATATCTGTTTTTCTGATTACTTTCTGTTACCTCTAGAGCAGTACATCTTTCAGGCAGTATCTCATTTTGCTATTTTGATCCAGCTATGCATTTTTTTATGAGTTTCACCACCATATTCTGCCCATATTTCTGTAATGCCAGTTCTCTTTTAGATTATTTCCCTATCCTTTTGGGTATTTGCAACACCTCCCAATTATATCTGTGGAATTAATTTCTGTGTTTGCTATTCACCTTTACATATCATCCATGCAAATGCAGAATTAAATGTGACATGCTCAAAGGTACTGCTACCTTCAAAGATTAATAGTTATCCTGTATTAGTAGATCTATGTTTTTGTTGTTGTTGTTGTTGTTGTTTTTGGTTGGAGAGTTCTGACCCTAATTCCTCTCCTACTCTTCACTGGGAGATCCAACAGTGTGTGGCTTTTATTTTGTATATTTTCCAAGATTTAGAAACCCACATAACCATGCAAAAATAATCTGAGACATATTTTGATTTATGTGCTATGCCAGTCAAGGCATAGGCAGGAAATATAAGCCACCTTTGGTCTTTCAATAGAGGGAATATAATACAGGAAACTGGTTAACCAGGTGATGGTAATACTGAGAAACCAAAGAGGAGATGATGAAGCAACCCAGAGGTTGGTAATAGCAGGAAGTGACTCTCACCTCTAGGCTGGAGGGCCCACAGGAGGATGTAGCAGAAGCTGGAGCAGCAGGGCTGAGCTATCCTTTCTA
>PVKH010046158.1:0-10420 GCA_004027955.1 Chaetophractus vellerosus
ACACACACACACACACACACACACTTGCTGAAAGGAGGGTGAGAAAGATTGTTTGGCCTATATATCCTCCTTTGTAGATGAGGTAGCTGGTGCAGGGGGTTGTAGGGAATGGACGTGAGTGAGCCACCCCTAGCACTAAAACAAATCCAGTCACCTCAGGGTTACAGAGCATGCCTTCTGGAGTATATTATTTTATACACATGGAATTCTCTTTATTTTTTAAAGTGTTTTTATACTTCCCACAGTCTCTATACTTTTGTTAAAGCTGAAGAGCACGGTTATTCATTTTACCACTCACTGAGCCAAACTGTTTAAAATGGTTTATCTTCAGAAAGTACTAAGAGATGTAAGGAAAACGATCACCAGGGTCTGTGTATTAACAGGAAGGACGTTCCATCATGCAGGGAAATTCTTAGCCTTAATGCCAGCTTTTTAAAAAAAATTCCTTTATTCCCTTTCCATTTGAATTTCTAAATCTGTCATCATGTCTAGACGTTTATTCTTCTTTTTTAAAAATTATTACATATCCCCCCCCCTTTCTGCTTGCTCTTGCTGTGTTCATTTTTGCGTTCTTCTGTGTCTGCTTGTCTCCCCCTGCTGCAGCGACCTGCCGAGTCAGCCCACCGTGCGGCAGCCTGCCTGCTCGCGCGGCTCTGCCCTGCCCGCGGCAGCTTGCCTTCTTAAGGCAGTCTGCCCACTCGAGGAGGCCCCAGGAACCGAATCTGGGGCCTCCTATGTGGTAAACCGGAGCCCTACCAATTGGGCTACAGCCGGCCCCTGGATGTTTATTCTTATACTAAGAAATATACTTGCCTTAATTCTGCCTCTCTAGCTTTATTTTACAAATTCCTTTTTCCTAAATAGTCAGCAGCTTTTGAATCCTTTCTTTCCCAAATGCGTACTTTAATTTCTATTCAACTATTGTAGTAACAAACTCCCAGTCTTTGTCACTTTAGTTTTTCACTTCTCTTATATTAAATAAATATTGTCTGGTGATAACTCAATTGTCTCAAGACCTTGCAAGGCCAAGCTATTAGCAAGCTTTGGAGGTGTCTAAAACCTCTAATTAGTGACTTCAGGGTTAGATGTTTTCCAGGGGCATCTACTCTTAGGACACTAGGCTTATTGAACTCCTTAGGGGCAGCAACTTGAAGGTGCAAACATCAGTGCTTAAGGCCAATCTAACTCCACTAAATGGAACCAGTGCTTTCCAAACTCAAGCCACGTATCTGTAAAAGTTAGCAATGGTACAATACACAGGATTACACCAGGCTCATCAGATAAAGGCCAGCAGCAGCCCAGATCTGAGAAAATCCTCTCCCAAACATTGCTGGATTAACAAGTATTCCAGGTTTCGGGTAGTGATGAATGCTTTCTAAAGGGCAATTACTGCGCTTTAGTTACTGGCAGTTACTGTCATGATTGTAGAATGATTAAAAGGATGGATATTCTGAGCACATAGGGAACTTGCATGGATTCTGGGAACATTTCATATTGGAGCAATATCATTACTTTCATTGTCAAGGTTGCTAAACTGGTGGTTAAGAGGAGTGACATAGGTGTGGTACATCTGGATTTTATCAAGATGCTTATTGGTTTCCTGAGATATTCTTTGAAATAACTTGAAAAGAAATGGGCTAGATAACAGTAAGTTTAATGACTTAAAATTATTGAACAACTATACCCATAAAATACTTATTAATGGATCAATTTTAGTTTAGGGGGAGTTCTTTAATGCCAGATTACAGTCAACATTTTTCTAAAATATAACTCAGATATTGGCTATCCCATCGTTTTTCCATTCCATCATGCTTGCATGCTGATTCATTACCTCTTAGAATTTCACTAAAGAATCTGCTCACATTAGGACATTAGTGAGCAAATTTTACTGAATGTTTCATAAGGCAGGGGAGAGATTGTATACTGCATACTCTAAAGTTAACAATTTACTCCTTCTATTTGACTTTTCTGTTTTACTGTTACTTTGCTGCTGTGCCACCACTGAATGTTCTTTTCATTTCAGTTTTTTCAGCATTCCTAGTTTTTGTTTTTCCTCTTGCCTCCAATTTCCCCAGGCATTTTGAATTCTTTTTTCCCCCTTTACAATGCAGAGCAGTTGAACTTGAGACTACTTTCTATTTCTAGTTCTCACTTCCACATTTATATATCCAAATCCATTAAGACAATTACTTGACAGAAAAAAAACAGAATTTTCCACTATAACAGGATCTATCCTCTTTGGATGCCAGGAAGGATCATAAATAGGAAGATTTCTATTACAAAAGTGATTTAGGTGACAAAAACTTAGAACATGTATAGAACATAGTGACAAGGGTGGTGAGGAACTCAAAACCATGTTGTTCTGGTTATCTACTGCTGTATAACAAACAACTCAAAATGTAGTAGCCTAAAGCAACAATTTTTAATTTTTTCCATGATTCTGAGTATTGACTGGGCTCATCTGGGCAGTTCTCTCGGAGTCTCTCATGCAGTTGCAGTCAGATAATGACTAGGACTGGGGTGGGTTGAAGTCTCAACTAAGCTGGACATTCAAGATGCTTCTTCACTCATATGCCTGGCACCTCAGAGCTCCTCCACACACCTCTTTCTTCAGAAGAGTAGCTAAGGATGACCCAGACTTTTTGTCTGGTGGCTCAGGTCTTTAAGAGGATTGTGGGAACTGGCTGTGGCTCAATTGATGGGGCTCCAGTTTACCACATGGGAGGCCCCGGGTTCGGTTCCTGGGGCCTCCTCAAGCAGGCAGACCGCCTCAAGAAGGCAAAAGCCGCCACGGGCAGGGCAAGCCCCCGTGAGCAGGGCAAGCCGCCACGCGGTAAGCTGACTTAGCGGGTCGCCTCAGCAGGGGGAGACAGGCGGACACAGAAGAATGCAAAAATGAACACAGTGGGAACAAGCAGAAAGGGGAGGATATATAATAAATAAAAAATAAATCTTTAAAAAAAAAAAAGGATTGTGCGGGGAGCTACTGTTCCAAAAGACCCAGCCAGAAACTGCAAGTCTCTTTATAACCTATCCTCAGATGTCTAAGAATTTCATTTTCACTGCATTCTATTGGTCCAGGTGAGTCATTAAATCCAGCTCAGATTCAAGGAGGATTAGACTACACCTTTTCAGGTGAGGAGCAGCATGCATGCACATGAAGGGAAGGAACTGATGGTGCCATCTTTGACTTTTTGCCACATTCTTCCCTCTGGCCACCACAATTCACATGCCTTCAACATAAAGAAGCATTCATTCTCTCCCCCAAATCCCTCAGATCCTCTCTTATTTCAGCATTGGCTCAGAGTCAAGGATCTAATAATCTAATCAGGTTCAGGTACTACGCCTTGAGTATGGTTCATCCTAATTTGAACAGCTTGAGCCAAAGAGACAAATTTCTCTGTCCCCCGGTCACCTAAGATGCAATGGTGATGCAGGAATAGGATAACTGCAATAAGCATTCCTGATTGTAGTAGTCGCTTGTGCATAGCAATTCGGAAGTCCATTCAGGGCACATGTCACATGTTCCTTTAAATAGGCTCTCTCCAACTTCCTGGAATGGGCCTTGGCTGTCAGCTCTGAGTCATCCTTCCTTTTCCACAAGAAATGGTTCACATTTGCGACTGGGTGGTGTTCTAAACCTGCTTCTTCAGAGAAGTTTGGGAGTCCAAAGGCTTGTTTTTTTATTCATATGCATATAAATTGAATTATATTGCATATAGTTTTCTATATCTTGTTCTTTACCATTTTAACACCAGTGCGTGAGAGTTCTTGATGTTTCATATATTTATCAATCCTTTGTATGGTCAGACTTTTAAAATTTTGTGAATCTAAGGGTACAAAATGATATTTCACTGTGGGGTTAATTTGCACTTTTCTGATTATCATGAATAGTAATGAGTTTGAACATCTAATTTTATGTTTCTAGGTCATTCATATTTCTTGTTGAAATGCTTATTTATGACTTTTGCTTATCTTATGGGGTTGATTCAATAGAGTTTTAGGAATTCTTTAAATATTCTGTATTACAATCCTTTTTAAGGTCTATGTGTTGAAAATACCTTTCCAGGCTTGTGGCTTATCTTTACATTTTCTTTATCATGTTGCTTGAATAGAAGTTCTTATGTTTAATATATTCACATGTGATGGTTACTTCCTTTATGACTGTGTTTTTTTTTTTCTTGTTTAAGAAATTCTTCATCCTGAGGTTATAAAGATAGCCTTTATTTTCCTTGAAAAGTTTTATAGCTTTGATTTGCATATCAAAGTCATGAATCCATAAATATGGTATAAATTAAGGATGAGTTTTCATTTCTTCAATATGGATAACCTATTTTTCCAGGCTCATTTATTATTTGTCCTTTCAACACTAATCTACGATGTCAGCTCTGCCTTAAAATAGGCTTCCATATATTTATGAGTCTATCTCTGAGCTATATTCTGTTAGATATCTTTGACCAATACCACATTGGTCTCTGTGATCAATAAATATCACATTTTTAAAATTACTATATCTTTATAATAAATCTTGATATCTAGTAGGGCAAGTCCCACAGCCTGGTTCTTTAGGGCAGCCTTGACTGCCCTTGACTTTTTGTTCTTAAATACAAATTTTAGGATCAGCTTGTCAGTTTCTATAAATACAAAACAAAACAACCACCCCATTCATACTTTGATTGGAATTTCAGACTTTATTGCATTATCACTGTCACTCAGCCTCATGTCCTCATTTTCTTCCTTACTCAATTTAGATTCTGTGTATAATTACTTCCTTGACTCTCTTCTTTATACGTCCACCACATAACTGCTTACTCTGTTCCTGGGTCCAATCAGCTAAAATTGCTGGAGAAAATAAAAATAGCTATACTAAGTAGTTTCATTTAAAATTCATGACCAAAAATCTTAAATAGGCACTCAAAATTATCTAACCATTTTATTACACTTACTATTCTCCAAAATTTCCTTTATCATAACTTTCCCTCTTCTCAAACCTTTACCTGCTTTCCTCACTGTCAGCTGATGATCTTGCTTCACACTTCATTGAGAATGTCAGTGCAAAGAGCAGAAACTCTGCATTATCCTGTCTCCAAATCCACCTACCACATTAGTACCCACAGTTTATGCCCTCCCTGATGTTACTAAGATGAAACTCACTTCAGACCATTTGAAGGCCAATGCCTTCACTTGTGTTCTGGATCTCATCCCCTCTCATCTTTTCAAGATGTCTCCTTTGGCATTTTCTCTCTTCTACATCATCAGTTTTTGCTTTCCACTAACTTTTTTCCATCAGCATAAAAACAGGCTCTAGTGATCAAACTAACAAATAAGTAAAACCTCTTTGAATGGCCCTTTCAGAAAATATTCCAGGGGAGGCGGTATGATGTTGTGGTTGTGAACTTAAACTTGGTTGAAATTTTATCTCTGCCACTTACTAGCATTGTGAACCTGGGCAAGTTATGTAACTTCTCTTTGTCTCAGTTTGTCTGTAAAATGGGGATAACAGAACATGCCTCATATAGAATTGTGAGGACTAAATGAGTTACTATATTTTAAAACTCTTAGGACAATTTGTGTTTAAGTACAATATAAGTATTTCCTATTTTTCTTTTCTTGTAATTATTTTTCCCTTTGTTAACAAAAGCCCTTGCAAGAATTGTCTAAAGAAGCTACTATCAGTGAGTCCTTATCTTACATCCTCTTCAAAACCAACTCCATTCAAGCCTCCTCCCTTCTATTCATTTGACAGGACTTTTCTGTCAAAGTCACCAATGATGTTCACGTTGCCAAATCCAATGGTTATTATGATTATTTTTTAATGTGCTCACCTTAGGACATCTCAGCAGCAATCAACAGTTGATCTTATTTTTGAAACACTTTCTCTTCTTGGCCTCCGTTACATTGCTCTTCTCAATTTCCTCCTAAGTCAAAGGGTCTCTTTTTAATTTTATTTGCTGGCTCAACCTCTATTGCTTGTCTTTTAAATATTGGTGTGCACCAGAGGTTAGTCCTCTCACATCTTTCCTTCTCCATGCCTATACTATTGTTAATTCACCTTATTCAGTCATATGACAGCAAATACTGTCTTTATGCTGATGTCAAAATCTCCAGCCCTTACTTTTCCCTTGTATCCCAAATTTGTACATTTTAATCCTATTTGTCATCCACTTGGATGTCCCAAATGTAACATGGCCAAATCAGAACTCTTGATATATCCTATTCCAAACCTGCTACATTTATTCTTTCCTATTTCAGTAAATGGCACCATTATCCATCCATAAATCAGAAGTTATCCTGGTTTTCTTTCTTTTTGCCACCTCCACAGCTATATCTAATCAGTTCTTCCTCTGAAAGACCTTGCAGGCCTTTTTCTTTCTCTCCTACCTTCCTTGTCCAAACCATCATCAGCTCTTGACAGGATGACTGCAACAGCCTCCTAATCAGATTCCCATCTTCCACTCCCAACACCTCCTGCCACCCCTGAAGCCAATCATTAAAAAAAAACAACATAAATTATGCCATGTAACCCTGCTGCCTAAGATTTCTCAGTTGTTTCTTCCTTTAGAATAAAATCAAAACTCCCTTTTTTGGCTTATACAAGCCCTCCCTGATCTGTATACTTCATTAACCTCCTCTCCTACCAAAATCCTCCTCTGAACCCCACCTCCCACCCTCCCTCCCAGGCGACTGCATCTTCATTGGCCATGTTTTGTTTCTCAAATGTGCAAAGCTTGCTCCTGTCTTAGCACTTTTCCACTTGCTGTTTCCTCTGCCTGGAATGCTTTTTTCCCTTCCTTTTCTACTCATGAAGACTCATTGACATTCACATCTTAGCCTGACCACTCAGTCTAAAGCTACCCTGTCCAGTATGGTAGCCACTAGCCACACGTGGCTATGTACACTGAAGTTTAAATGAATTAAAATGAAATAAAATAAAAAATTGGGCTCCTCAGTTGGACTAGCTGCATTTTGAGTGTGGCTAGTGGGTACCATATTAGACAACACAGATTTGGAACTGTTATGTCATCACAGAAAGTTCTATTGGACAGAACCGGTCTAGAATAGCCACACTCTGCCACTTCTAATCATATATTCTATCATATCCCCATTTGAATTTTTTTAAAGGAGATACCAGGGATTGAACCTGGGACCTCATACATGGGAAGCAGGTGCTCAGCCACTGAGGTACACCCACTCCCCTCCCCTTTGAAATTTTATTATAATGCTTATTGCTACCTGATTTTTTTATGTTTACCTATTTGTTTGACTATTTATTGTCT
Source organism: Chaetophractus vellerosus (assembly GCA_004027955.1). NCBI lineage: Eukaryota > Metazoa > Chordata > Mammalia > Cingulata > Chlamyphoridae > Chaetophractus > Chaetophractus vellerosus. The sequence continues at coordinate 7,278 of PVKH010046158.1, forward strand.
TTCTTTCCACATCAGAATGCAAACTCCATGGAAGCAGGTTCTGCTTCACCATTTGATTCAGTACCTAGAACAGTGCCCAACACCACTGAGCTTAATAAATATTTTTTAAATGATAGCTGAACAGACATTAAAAATCTTTGGGCTAACAAGAGACCTGATTACCCAGACATAGTGTACTCATTTTTACATTGTTCATGGATATTAGTTGTGGTGTATTCATAGTGAGGGATGCAGTAATTACCGATATTTTGATATTGGTGGACTTCAAAAGAAGGGATCGTACTGAGACTGGGAGACTGGGTTGTTACATGCTTATGTCAGCTGTGGAGGATTATGAACCACCAGAAGACCTGATCAGAATATTTGAAAGTTTAAAAATTAGAGAACACATATGAGCCATTGTTGAGTAGGCAGGCTACTTGCTTTGGAAGTAGCCTGCCTCACATTTTCATGATGTTCATTGCAATATTGCTTATGATAGCAAATAGTTGGAAACAACTTAAATGCTCACCAATATGAGAATAGTCAAATACATTATAGTATAGTCATAACAATGGAACACTGTGGAAAGGTAAAATGGTTAAACTAGATATCGATTTATCAGTGTGAATACATCTCAGAAATCTAATAATGAGTTCATAAGAGCGAGTTGTAGATGAATAATATGGCATAAAATTTTATGTAAATTTAAAAAAACACAAAAGTGGCCTCTATGGCCACATATATGAGTAGTGAAAGTATAAAAACGTTGATGGTAAGGACACACACCTAAATGGATACTTCTAGGGCTAGAATATGGGCAATGGGATCAGGGAAAGGTACAATATGCTTCAATCATAGCTGCAATTTTTATTTCCTTAAAATATTTTGAATCCAACATGATAATATATTAATCCTTCAAAAATCAGTGTGCTGTTATTCTTTAGGTTTTTATCTATTTAAAACATTTCATAATTTAAAAAAAGAAAACAAAAATAAACTAAGCAATACTATCTCAAGTGATGACAGGTCACATCAATTCAACAGTATTTATTGAGAACTGTGTGTTGAAGGCTATAGAGAATACATGTAAAACATGGGCCTTGCTCCTCAGAAGCAAGTTAAGATGATAAAAATGCATACAAATGAAATAGTTAAACCATGCAAGGTAGCATATGGTTCAAATGCATATGTATACATATCAAAATGAGGAATAGGATTAAGTCCTATAGAAGCCTGGAGATCAGAGTCTCTGGAGCAGCTGGAGAAAACCTACTAGTGGAAAGAGAACTTAAAGTGTAAATTTGGATAGACAGAAGGGAGGTTAAGTAAATTCCAGACAGGGGAAGTGTCATGCTTGAAAGGAATTAGTAAAAACCATCCTGTAGAAGTTTTTTGGAGACAAAATTGCTTATATGGTGTGGGGCCCTGAGATCCTTTAATGCCAAGTCTAGGAATTTAGACTTTATCTAATAGATAAGTGGGGAGCCCTTGGCAGGTATGAAGAGTTGGAATGATGTGACTGATTTTTAAAAAAATATTAGTCTCATAGTGGTATGCAGGGTAGAGTTGAATGAGGAAAAGCTAGAAGTAGGGAAGTCAGCTAGAGGTTTCAACAATCTAATGGAAGACGGGGACCTCAGATGAGGTGGTAGTAATGGCAATGGAGAAAAGAAAGAATTAACATCTCCCAGCAGGGTAGGTATTACTTTACAAAGGTACAGAGAAGATAAGTAATGTTTCCAAACTTCTCATAGCTATTAACTACCAGAGCCAGGATTCAAGTCTAGGTCTTTTTTACTCCAAAGTTTGTGCTGAGAGTTTGGAAATGAGATCAAAAGATCTTGAGGAGTGATTGGATTTAGAAGATGCATGAGAAGGAAGGATAAAAGAACAATGAGGTTTAGAATGCCAGTAGAGTGGCTGATGGAAACTGGAAATTTGCAAGGGTAAGCTGGTTTGGTAGGGAACAAAATGAGTTCAGTGTGGAAGATGGAAATTTTGAGTTGATGGTGGAGCTGTCCTATTGCAGATGGTTTGTAGGCTGTTTTGTTGGAGCTCTGGTAGTTTAGGTCTCAGATATAGAGTGTTGAAATTCATCAGAATAGAGTTGGTAATTATAGTCTGAAGGTAGCAGTTCCAAGATGGAATGAGTGGAAATAAAGAGAAGAGCAGAGTGATTTGAGGAACACTCACTTAGACTTTTCACTTGGTAAAATAGAAGTGCTAACAAAGAAGGCAATAGAAGAGTGATCAGATAGAGGCAAAAAACTGGGTTTGTTTTGTGCCTCTGAAGCCTGCTCATTGAGAGTAGTTTTAAGAAAGAACAATGTAGTTAAAAATATTAAAACAGAATAGTATTTGTTAAGGAGATGACAACTGGCACTGAATGGTTATAATATTCTGTGATTCTGTGAAAAAACCATAGGATTAAGAAGACATCTTCTAGAAAGTGTAGTTACCAGACTTTTAGATTTCACAGATCAGTAATATTTCAAGTAACATTTTGGGGAACTAAATAAAACCATTAAAAATACCACAATCCCCTAACAATCTCATTTTAATAAAGGAAAAAAACCTTTTAACATAAAGTTAGCAAGCCGTAATCTTAGGAAAAAAGGATTATCAGTCCCAAGGGCAGTACTTTTTATGTGAACTGGTGAAAATCTAACCCTGCCTGGAGCAGATCTGACAACTTGCATTTGGGAACCGTTGGACCAGTCTATGTGGAGCCTGCTGTGACTCGCATTCCCAGTAAATCTGGTGTATTATTGTTTTTAAAACAAACTTTCTTCAGGGCACCAAAAACGAGGTTTCAGAATGTTTGGTAGGCACACATAATGAAGGCAGATTAAAATTAATCAAGTGGTGGCAGGTACTTGGGGAAATATTCTTTCCTGTGAGAGCAGCACTCTGTGTTGAGGAGAGAGTGAAACTGTAGAAGTAATAATAGTTTGCTCTATCAAATCATAATCAAATGATCACACATAGCCAGGAGAAAAACATGGACTCTTTATTCCTTGACATTTCAAACTATATTTGGGTCCCAACAAGAATCCAGGAGTCTGATAATTCTCCTGGCCCAATTATCCTGGTTTTGATATAAAGATCACTCTAACTCCTTGAGGTTAATCCTGAAATACTATGATTTCCTACTTTCCCCC
>PVKH010046159.1:0-10425 GCA_004027955.1 Chaetophractus vellerosus
GGCAAGCCGCCATGGGCGGGCCGGAGCCGCCGTGGGCAGGGCAAAAAGCTGCCACGGACAGGCAAAAGCCGCCACGGGCAGGGCAGGTCGCCTGCAAATGGAGCGCAGCCAGCCACCCGCGAACTGAAAAGCCGGCCGTGATGGAAGCAGAAGCCGCCCACAAGCGGGGAAAGCCGCGCCTGCGCAGTGACCAAGTCTCGGCGCGTCGCCGCAACGGGGGGGGGGGGAAGGGGAGATATGTAATAAAATAAATAAATCTTTAAAAAAAAAAAATAAAATAAAATTGTATAACATGGTTGTCAGTCGTTTAATGTGCTGACTTTTTTTGTGTTAGTTAACTCATTGATTTAATTATAACTCATTCTGTCAGTATATAAAAACCATGTATCTCCTTCTAAATTAAGAATAGTCATAGAGCAGATCTTTTTGCATAAAGTTTATGCAAATTAAAATTTAGCACCTGGCTTTAAAAGAAATTTTAAAACAGCAAAACACTCATTCTTCCACGTATGGATGTTCAATTTTCTGATGCCAACAAAATATTAGATTCACATGGCCAAAATGGCAATTAAATGTGTTGTTTGGGTAGAGCACTAAAATTTCAACAATCACATTTAAGGCTTGCATATTTAAGATTAGCCAATACCCAGCTATATTAGGGCTTAAAGTAATTCTTCCGTTGGCAGTTTGTACTCTGTTTTTCCATTTACAATTATTTTTTAAATGTTCTGGAATTTATGTCTGCGTCTCTTCCCATACTCTTCCTCTTTCTCTGGCCAGTTAGTGATGGAAGAGAAAGAATGCTACCTTTTTTTCTCTACGTCTACTTCATGTTTATTCTTATGATTATTTTATGTTTCTGTTTTATGTTTATTTTATTCCTCATGTTTTATATCACATATCAATAGGTGTGGGCAGAGGTGCTATTATTTATAGGACATACAGAAAATACAACTTTTCATAATGGTTCCTTCTGATTGATCAACAAATAAGAAAAAAATTGCAATTTTTTTCATCCAAAGTTTTTAAAACTTAGCAAGAGATCAGTAAGAGTTGGAGTACTGATATGAACTGAAATTCATGAAGTTACATGCTTTTTTATTAAAAGAAGCTGGTAGCTATTAGGTCAAAGAAGGTTAAACAGAATCAGCACTGATGAGGTCAGTTTCTAAGATGGCCCCAATGATCCCTGCTTCCTGGCATTCATGCTCTTGTATAGCCCCTTCCCTTTAAAGATGGACTGGACCTTGTGATTTACTTCTAACAAATAGAATATGACAAAAGTAATGGGGTACTACTTCGAAGATTAGGTTATGAAAAGACTAGTTCCTCTTTGCTCACTCTGATGATAGCCAGTGAGTGTCCCTATGGAAAGGTCCACATCGCACCGAACTGAGGTTGGCCTTTGGCCAATGTCCAGTGAGAAACTGAGGCCCTCAACAACAGAGAAATAATACAGGCACAGAAGAGTCTACACAAAGAACTAGATATTTTTTTGGTTTGTTGGTATTGTTTTGTCTTCATTGCATTAATCAAGATTGTGTGGCTAGTTTGTTGCAATATAAATTTTAGATTTATGTCAGTGCTCTGGTGTATTAGAATATTTTAATAAATATTTAAATTATTCTACATTTGATAGCACTCTAATCTATTATTATAGGCTATTAAACTACAATAATAACGAAAGCAGCCTCAGAACCCTTTGAGGAGTATTTCTGTAATCTATACAAACTCTCATGTAATCTATAAAAACTCCTTTTTGTACTCTACACTATACTGTGTCCAGGCAGTGGGGAGCACTAACTGACGTGAGACAGGGCAGCTAGTGGAGATCTCGGAGCTAGAACAGGATTTGAGATAATATGAGAGAAGAGAATGAGTTACAGGTAAGTAACAGTAATTCACAGGGAAGTTGCTCAAAACTACAGATTCTTAAGGGTTTTGATGCCTTTATATATTTTAATCTCTGTACCTTTAGCACCCTTCCTCATTCCTCTACTTACTCCTTACTCCTTTTCAGTCTTTCAGCTGCAGCTTAATATTTTCTCTTGAAGCAACTCCTTACTCCGTGCCCTGATTTATATGTGTAACAGTATGAGTGTAACAGCGTGGGAGTATTCTTGCATCATTTTCCCCTAAGGCTCTAATGATAACTTTAAATTGAGTTTGAAACGTATAGACATATGTAGATTTTCATTAAAAAATTCAATATAATCAGCTGACTGGTATCCTCACCAGATCAAGGCTTTTACAAAGGATTGGAAAGTGCACATAAAGAAAGAAAAATGATTGATGCAAAAACATCTTTGGAACTAGCTTTTGCTTAGTTTTGGACCCTATCCTATAGTAAAGTTTAGAAATGTATTTCCTTCAGGGGTGATATGCAGAGCAGAAGACAGTGCAGACCTAACCCCTGAGATTCTTGAGTGGACACTGGACTGAACACTAATTTTTTGTCCAAGGGACTCTAGAAGGCAGAGAAAGTATGACCAAGTGAATTGATGGAGGAGTCAGCAGATAACTTTCAGAGTTTGGGGTACAGTTTCCCATGGAGTAGGCAGAGGTCATGTGGGAAAGACAGTCAGCATAGAATTATCTTAAATCTCTTGCAGTAGGGCTATGTGGATGGGAAAAAATTCTTAGATTAGAGGTACCTCGATTCAGGGGATTTTAAGAGTGATGAGTCCAGTAGGAACTTATGCAGAGTACAAGAAAACTTCCAACCAGAAAAAGAACTCCATCTTTAGACACGTGCCAGCATCACAAAGGACAAAGCCAGCTAAGGAAATGTTCAGCACAAGTGAAACCTTACTTTGCTAACCCTCCCCATAATTTCCAAAGGATAGGACTGGTAGGGCTGAAGCCTTAGTAATCTGGGAGTAGCAAAGTGAGGAATAGTAAATGCAAACATATGGATTTTCCACAGCAGATCCAGCCTGAAGCCAGTCCGAGGAAGGGAAGGGAGATCATGTAATGTTTTCTCAAGTTTTGAGTCTTAATTAATACATGGGATTGGGAATTTTAATTTCTTACTTGAAACTATGCTTATGACATAATGTGGTGGTGAGACCGCCCATTACCTAAGGGTAAGCAGAAAAGTTTTGGGCTTGCTAGACTTGAAAGTCAATGACAGCATAAGATTATCTGCATTGAATAAAATTTAATGAGATGTCAGAAGAAATTGAATTTCATTTTGATGACAGTCCTTGTGTTATGTTTATTTAACGTACCAGTTACACATGCTTCTCCACTGCTTCCCTATATTATTCAGTGCAAAAATTTATCATAACACTTATTGCTGATTTACTTGTCTGACTCCCTTAGAAGATGAATGGTAAGCTAGAAACTCATTCTAAAGAAAAGCCAGTAATAAGAAAATAGTTACGCTTCAAAGGAAGTTTTCTATCAGGAATCAGGCTTGCTTGAAAACAGGAAGGAGACTCTGATCTGCAGATATTTTCAGTTAGGAAAAAATCACATTTCTTATATTTGTCAGAATGTAACAAAAAGGGATTTTTAAATGATTGACAAACAGATGTTTCTTGTGTGTAAAAGTTTCCTAATACACAGCCTTAGCCTCAAGTATTCTTCCAGCAATTGTTCTACCATCCTGCTTAAAAAGATGCTCAAATCAGCAAGTGTTCATCATTTGATCTTGTATTTAAGTTGTAAGGATAGATACAGCAGGCTGATTTTCTTGGGAAGTTTTATGATCCATATCAACTAACTTTGTATTTCAATACTGTTAACAAAATCAAACAGGAAAATGGAAAAATCAATGATGCAAACTCTTCAACATTATAAACAAGTTATTACATGTCTACATCATTTTGTATACTTGAAAATGAAACTATTTGTTCAAAGCAAACAAACAAACAAAAATGACTCTCCAGTACGGTGGCAGTTTGAAATTATTTATGCGTCCCAAAAAGAGAAAAATTATGTTTATGAATTATCCATTCCTTTCGGTGTGAGACCCTTTCAATTGGACTAATCAGTGAGGTTACTCAGGTCAAGTCTCTGGCTTTTTGCTAGGCCTAATAAAATAGAGACACAAAGAGGAAGAGAGAAACACAAACATAGGAAAATGGAGCTGTGCCATATTTAATCCTACCATGTGAGGGACTGGAGAGGCTCAGAGAGCTGAAGCCCAGGGAGAGATGAGCTTTATGCCTGAAAACTTGCAGCTGAACTCTGGAAGAAAGTGGAACACCTGAGCCTGAGAAAGGAGGCCCAGTAAGAGACAAGCCCTATGCCTGATTACCCATAGCTGAGCTCAGGGAGATGGTACAGCCCAGAGTAGAAGGCAGAAACCTAGGCAGCTTCAACATGTAGCAGCTGACCTTGGTGAGAAAGCACCTCCTATGGTGCCTTGAGTTGGACTTTTCATAGCTTTGGAACTGTAAGCTTTTAGCTGAAATAAATACCCTTAATTAAAGCCAACCTGGAGTTCTGGGAAGATGGTGCCAGATTAGGCAGGCAGGTCTCAACTCTTTTACAAAAACAATGGAGAAAGGGCCAAAAGCTGTCTAAGGGACCTGATTTGGAGAACAGTGGACCAGGACAGTGCTGCCCAACTCCAAGAGGGTGAGGGGCAGAGAGATAAAGAACCTAAAACAGCAAAAGTGAGTTACTAAATCCCCATGGTATCCAGGAAGGGTCCCATCCCACACCTTCAAGACATTAAGCCTAGATAAAACCCCTGGCTCACTGTAGCTGAGTGAGAGGGGAACAGATGCCTTATCTCTGTTAGCTGTAACAAGGGAAGAGGGAGGGTGTTTTGGAAGGCTTCCTTTCACTGAATTGAGCCAGCAGAGCCCACTTTGAATCTCAACTCTAGCCAGACCAGAAACACAGAAAAGAGGAGTTTGATAGAAACACCTCTGTGATTAGATTTGCCAATGAGCACCATTTGCTGGCAGGCCAGGAAATTGCAAGGAGAAAACCTGCTTTTAGGTCTCTCTGTAGCCCAACCACAGGGACTCATTAGTGGGTCCCTTGCCCATTTTGATAACTTAAGCTGGGAAATTTTAAAGACTTAGAATAAGTTGAACCAATATCAACGAAGAGCTGTTAAAAAAATAAAAACACTAGGAAAGAGAGAGAAATTGACAATCAGAGTAAATTCACCAACATTCAGATGCTGAGACATCAGCAAAAAATTACAAGCCATATTAGGATACAGGAAGAGATGGCCCAGCCAAAGGAACAAACCAAATAACCAGATGAGATACAGGGTTTAAGACAAGTCATCAATGATAATTACATAAATCTCCTAAATCAATTCAAAGAATTGAAGGAAAATATAACCAATGAGATAACAGATATTAAGAAGACATAGGATAAGCATAAAGAACAATTTGAAAACCTGCAAAGAAAAGTAACAGAGCTTATGGAATGAAAGACATGATTAAAAATACATTAGAAAACATAGAAAGACAGATAACGGAGATATAAAACTTACTAGTTCATGTAATTTTGGATAGATTTTATGGTATGTGAATATATATCAATAAAACTGCTTTAAATACATTAAAGACACATAACAGCAGATGTGTATTGCTCAGAGAAAGAATTATTGATTTCTAAGACAGAACATCTGAACTGGAAAAGACAGGAGAACAGAAAGTGAAAAGAAGAGGAAAAATGGATCAGAGTCTCAGGGAATTCAATGACAACATGAAATGCACAAACATTTGCATTATCCCTGTCCCAGAAGGAGAAGAGAATGGAAAAGGGGCAGAAAGAATATTGAGGAAATAATGGCTGAAATCTTCCTAACCTTATGAAAAGCATAAATCTCAATATCCAAGAAGGATAACACATCCCAAACAGAATAAATCCAAACAAACTTTCCCTGAGACACCTGCTATTCAGAATGACAAATATCAGAGATAAAGAGAGGATTCTGAAAGCAGCAAAAGGAAAGCAAAGCATCACATACAAGGGAACCTCCTTAAGATTAAGTGCTGATTTCTCATCAGAAGCCATGGAAGTAAGAAGAAAATGGTATGATGAATTTAAGGTACTGAGAGAGAAAAACTGCCAGCCTAGAATCCTGAATCCAGCAAAATTGTCCTTCAAAAATGAGGGTGAGTTTAACGTCTTCACAGTCAAACAAAAACTGAGAGAGTATGTTATCAAAAGACCAGAAATACAAGAGATTCTAAAGTGAGTTGCTGCAGCAACAAAAGGAAAAAAACAAGGGTGATAGACTTGGAGAAGAGTGTAGACATGAAAATAATTAGGGAGGGTAAATTAAAGGGTAAAAAGACAGACAGTAATAAGATATGACAACAGAAAGACAAAGAACAAAATAAACAAAGTAATTAACGCATTTACAGTAATAACACTGAACTTTAAAAGCTTGAACTTCCCAATCAAAAGACATAGACTGAAAGAATAGATTTTAAAAATAAACGAGCCATCTATATGCTATGTACAAGAGACTCACCCCAGACATAAGAAAACAACAAAATTGAAAGTGAAAGGTTGGAAAAAGAAATTGCATGCAAATCTTAACCAAAAGAGCTGGAGTAGAGATACTAATCGGACAAAATTGATTGTTTTATAGGAGGTACCGGGGATTGAACCTGGGACCTCATACATGCAAAGCATGCGCTCAACTACTGAGTACATTCACTCCTCCAAAATAGGTTTTAAATGCAAAACTGTTATAAGGGATGAAGAAGGTCATTTTATATTAATAATTCACCAAGAAAAAAATAACCATAATAAATATTTATACACATAACCTTGGTGCCTCAAGATACACGAAGCACATACTGGTAAAACTAAAAGGAAAAATATATGTCTCTACAATAATGGTTGGAGACTTCAATATACCACTTTCAATACCAAACTCATTAATGCTACCTAATGCATTCTATGAAGCCAACGTCACCATAATACCAAATCAGATAAGACCACTACAAAAAAAGAAAATTACAGACCAATAACTCTAATAAATATTTGTGCAAAAGTCCTTAACAAAGGATTTTGTTCTGAAAACCGAAGCCAAAGGCACATTAAAAGAAATATACACCCCAATCAAGTGGATTTTGTCCCAGTTATGCAAGGGTTTTTCAAGACAAGAAAATCAATTAGTGTAATATACCACATTAAGAAATTGAAGAAGAAAAATCGATGATCTTCTCGATTAATGCAGAAAACCATTAGACAAAATATAGCATCCTTTCTTGATAAAACAATAGGAATAGAAGGAAGCGTTCTCAATATGTTAAGTGCATATATAAAAAACCTATAGTTAGCATTGTACTCAATGGTGAAAGATGGATAGCTTTCCCGTTAAGATCAGGATCAAGAAAAGGATGCCCACTGTCCCCACTGTGATTCAACATGTCCTAGAAGTTCTAGCTATAGAAGTTAGGCTAAATAAAGACTTAAAAGGTACCCAAATAGGAAAGGAAAAAATAAAAATTGAACTGTTTTCTGATCATATGATCCTATATCTAGAAAATCCTGAAACATCCACAACAAAGGTACTGGAAATAATAGACGAGATCAGCAAAGTGGCGGGATACAAGATTAAAATGCAAAAATCAATAGTGTTTTTATACACTACTGATGAACAATCTGAGGAGGAAATAAGAAGAAACTTCCATTTATAATAGTAACTAAAAGAATAAAATATTTAGGAATAAATTTAACCAAGGACATAAAGGACTTGTATTCAGAAAATTACAAAACATTGTTAAAAGAAACAGAAGAAGACTTAATAAATGGAAGGACATTCCATATTCTCAGACTGGAAGACTAAATATCATTAAGTTGGCAATTCTCCCCAGTCTAATTTACAGATTCATTGCAATCCCAATAAAACTTGCAACAGTCTTTTTCAGAAGTGGAAAAGCCAATAATCAAATTTATTTAGAAAGATAAGGGGCCCTGAATAACCAAAAAATATCTTTTAAAAGAAGAATGAAGTTGGAGGACTCTCACTTCCTGACTTTAATGCATATTATTTAGCTACAGTGGTAAAAGAAACAACATGGTACTGGCATGAAGAGAGACAAATTGACCAATGGAACTTAATCGAGAACTCAGAAATAGACCCTCACATCTACTGTCAAGTGAGTTTTGACAAGGCTGTCAAGCCCTCCCAAATGGGCCAGAACAGTCTATTCAACAAATGGTGTTGTAAGAACCAGATATCCTTACACAAAAGAAACAAAGTGGGCCACTGTCTCACCCTCATACAAAAATTAACTCAAAATGGATCAAGAAGCCAAATATAAAATGACAACCTTAAAACTCTTAGAAAAAATGTAGGAAAACATCTTTAAGGTCTTGTGGTAGGTGTTAAGTTTCTTAAACCTTACACTCAAAGCATGAGCAACAAAATTAAAAAAAAATAGACAAATGAGATCTCAAAATTAAACACTTTTGTACCTCAATGGAGTTTGTCAAAACGGTAAAAAGGCAGCCAATTCAAAGGTAGCATATATTTGGAAATCACAGAAATGATAAGGGTTTAATATCCATGATACATGGAGATACTACAAGTCAACAATAAAAGGACAAACAATCCAATTTTAAAGTGGGCAAAAGACATGAATAGACAATTGTCCAAAGAAGAAATATAAATGGTGAAAAAACACATGAAAAAATGGTCAACGTCACTAGTGATTACAGAAGTTCAAATCAAAACTACAATGAGATATCATTTCACACCTATTAGAATGGTTACTATTAAAAAGACAGACATATATTTCTCATAATAGTCATGGTAATGAAGTCTGATTTGTCTAATACTTAATAAAGCCAATTCATCTTTCTTTGTTTGATAGTTTCATGATAGAAAATAAAAAGACAGAACTACAAGTGTTGCAGAGGATGTGGAGAGATAGAACACTTATTCACTGTTGGTAGGAATGGAGACTGGTACAGCCACTGTGGAGGACTGTTTGGCAGTTAAGGACGTTGAATATAGACTTGCCATGTGACCCACCAATACCATTACTAGGTATACCCGTAAAAACTGTGAGCAGTGACACGAACAAACGTCTGCACACTGATCTTCATAGAGGTGTTATTCACAATAACTAGCAGAGCTATTATATGCGTATGATAGTGGTTGAGAGGGAAAGTTTGAGGTCATGTATGTTATGAGAAGGAAAGCTAATAAAATATAACATGGCACTGTATAACATAGTGTAAGCTCATGTGAAATACAAATATCAATAATATTGCATATATAAGTTTGTTTCTGCTAAATATAAATACAAATAAACTAGAGAGATAGAAACAGAATAGCAACTATGTATGGCAAGGGAAGTATAGAGAGATTTAGAGGTGATGAGGTTTTGTTTGTTTGTCTGTTTTTTGTTTATTATTATTATGGAACAATGAAAATGCTCTAATAAAAATTGAAGTGATGAATGCAAAAATATGTGATTATGCCAAATACCATTGATTGTAATTTGGATGGATTTATGCTTTATTAATATATATCAATAAAATTGATTTGTTTTAAAAAAAGACTAGGGGTACCTCACACATGGCTAGTAGGAATATAAAATGGTAGCACTGCTGTATAAAATAGTTTGGTGTGTCTTCCAAAAGTTAAATATAGAACCACCACATAATCCCACAATCCCACAATCCCACTTCTAGGTGTATACACAAAAGATTTGAAAGCAGGGACTGAACAGATATCTGTCCGCCAACGTTCATAATAGCCAAAAGGCAAAAGGTAGAAGCAACCCAAATGCCCAGCAACAGATGACTGGATAAACAAAATGTGATATGTGCGATATATACAATGGAATATTGCTCAGCTGTTCAAAGGAATGAAGTTCTTATACATACAACAATATGGGTGAATTTTAAGGACATAATGTTGAGTAAAAGAAGTCAGACACAAAATGACAGCTATTGTATGATTCCACTTATGTGAAGTAACTAGACTATGCCAATTCATAGAGACATTAAGAAGAGTAAAGGCTACCAGGGACCTGAGTAGAGAAGGGGGTTAATGCTTAACAGGTACAGTTTATATGTTTGGAGTTATGGAAACATTTTGTTAATGGATGGTAGTAAGGGTACACAATATTGTGAATGTGATTAATCCCACTGAATTATATGCTTGGAAGTGGTTGAGATGGGAAATTTTTTGTAGTATATGTATGTTCACAATAGAGAGAGAGAGAGAAAGAGAGAGAGGGAGAGAGGGAGGGAGAGAATAATAGACTAAAGAAACAATGACAGTTAAATGCAATATATGATCCTGGACTGGATCCAATAATGGAAGAAAAAATTCCCAAAAGGATATTATTTGGAGAAGTGAAAAAATAGAATGACTTCTTGCTTTATATCGATGTTAAATTTCCTGCACATGCTAACCATAATTAATGCGATTACGTAAGTCAATATTTTTGTTCTTAAGAAATATATATGGAAATA
>PVKH010046160.1:0-10421 GCA_004027955.1 Chaetophractus vellerosus
GATGCATAAGAGACTATTGCCAGGATCTAGAAGAGAAATGCCAGTGTTTTCAATTATAGCATTGGTGGAGGAAGTTTTTAAAAGTTAATGGATGGAAACAAATTGTTGCCTTCAAAAGTGAGGTGATTAGCTAGGTTTTAGGGCTGAGGGAGATGAAGGTGCCAATGGTAAATATCAGATCTCTTACATAACAAACTGGGAGATTGAAGGAGAATCTCACTAAGTTATGGAAAAAGAGGAAATCTCTTTTCCTCATTCTGATATTACCCAAATAGATGTATTTTATAGGTGAACTCCCTGACCAAGTAAAAGAATATGGTCACTGTATGTAGATAACCAGTTTAATGGAAATCATAGGATTATATCAATTTAGAACTGAATTTATTCCAAACTCATGTTTATTTGTGAGAAAATTCAGGCACTGAGTTTACAAGTGAGCTCTCCAAGGTCACCTGGGGAAAAAAATCTAATATTAAATGCATCACCATAATAGAATCTGCAACAAAATACTAGATTAGTCAATTTCCACTGGTTTTCAAAATTAACATAAATTCTCTCCCTCTGTTTAGTTCATTAAATTAATCCATTATTAAACTATTTAGAAAATCTCTGTTGAAAATTTTCCTTACTAATTATTCTTCTTTTTCCTCATTTCTTCCTGACCTCCTCTATTTCCTCCTCCTTCCTTCTTCTCCTTTCCAAACTCCCTTCTCATTCTAGCAGCTTTAGGCATTGAAGGATTATGGACAAAAGCAACTACAGTGCTCTCCAAGGTTTTATTCTGCTTGGCTTCACTGACTACCCCAAGCTGGAGATGATGCTGTCAGGAGTTGTCACCATCTTCTACCTAATCACATTGGTTGGTAATATGGCTATCATTCTTGCCTCTCTCTTGGACTCCCATCTCCAAACACCAATGTACTTCTTCCTCAGGAATTTATCTTTCTTGGATCTTTGTTTCACCACCAGCATCATCCCCCAGATGCTGGTCAACTTGTGGGGATCTCACAAGAGCATCAGCCATGTGGGCTGCATCGTTCAACTCTACGTTTACATGTGGCTGGGCTCCACAGAGTGCCTCCTTCTGGCAGTGATGTCTTATGATCGTTTCACGGCCATTTGTAAGCCCTTGCATTACTTTGTCATCATGAGCCCTCATCTGTGCCTCAGGATGATTATCATGGCCTGGGGCATCAGTTTGGCCAATTCTGTAGTTTTATGTACACTCACCTTGCAGTTGCCTAGATGTGGAAACAATATTCTGGATCACTTCTTGTGTGAGTTGCCTGCTATGGTCAAATTAGCTTGTGTAGACACCACAACAGTTGAAATGTCTGTTTTTGCTTTAGGTATTGTCATTGTCCTTACACCCCTCTTGCTTATTCTTATATCCTATGGCTACATCACCCAAGCTGTGCTGAGAATGAAGTCAAAAGTGGGCCAGCGAAAAGCAATTAATACCTGTGGTTCTCATCTCACTGTGGTGTCCATCTTCTATGGAACTATTATCTACATGTACCTGCGGCCAGGTAACAGTGCCTCCCAGGACCAGGGCAAGTTCCTCACTCTCTTCTACACCATCATCACTCCAAGTCTCAACCCCCTCATCTACACCTTAAGGAACAAGGACATGAAGAATGCACTGAAGAAGCTGATGAGGGTTGAGCGCAAAGCTACAAAGATGATAAGGAACTGGAAGTGATGGAAAATATTAGAGTAACTAAGGCAGTGAAATACACTTCAATTTTAGATATTTTGTGTCTGTATCAATATCTATAACATGCATGAAAAATTATTTGAAGTTATTTTATGCCAGTTTTTAAAATAAGCTTAAAGGGACTTTTATTCCTTCCTGAATGGATATCACAGTGCTAATGAAAATTGTCAAGGGGTTAAAAGCATGGAAACCACAGGTACATTAAGTAGATGGAACTTGGGTTGAATTTAAGGGTTCTCTAAGATCTTAATTTGGCAGACAATATTCAGGTAAAAAAGAACATGGCTAAGCCATAGAGGTTGAAAACTAGCATGGATGCAAATAGAAAAAAGAATGTAAGTAAATAGCCTCAGGGAATAAATGTGGGTTGAAATATGGAGACCAGATTAAATGATCATTAAATAAATATGTATTGAATGTCTACTCTGTGGGAGGCACTGAGAAACTCTAACTCTTGTGTTTGACTCAGATTTGGTAAATATTTGGGAAGTACTTCTTTGCTTAAGCAAAGAAATATAAAGAAATCAACGTATTAGTTAAACCCCCTTCCATTAGCGTCAGTCACTAGCCAATAATTAGCTAAATTTGAAAACTAGGCCAAGAAAGAAAACCAATTAAATCACTTATCTTTCAATACACTGAAGCTAAAAATCCATATAAAACCTATTTATGTTTGACCTAAATGAACAACTGTGTGGACTGATATTTTTCAAAGATATCTTACTGCTTCTTTTTTGCAAAGAAAGTCTCTTAAATGCATTTGACACAGCACAATGATAGCATATCAGAATACTCAGAAATTAAATTTCTATTAAAAATTTTTGAAGCCAAATATTGTAAATGTCAAAATTATGACAGACTGGAAATTTACAGATACATAAAAACATTCCTTTTAAACCATTCCCATTTAATATGGGACTTAAATATGTGCATAAATCTATGCTATCAAGTTATTTCAGTTTTATTTAGATATATGTCATAGATTAGACAGGGCTTACATCTTCATAATAAGTGATTATTAGTGTAAAATCTTTTAAAAAGTTGAAGTGGCAATAATGCACTAAGTGTTCAATAAGAGGGACTGTAGAAGCAGTAAAAAAGAATTCCCTTCCACAGAGTGACTTGGAAGCCTTATCATAACCCTAATATAAATATCTCAGTGATTCATCTAGTGAATTCTTCATTATTAAAACAATTGGAATTGGAAGACTTGTAGATGTGTTATCAAATATATTGAGATATCAATTTTTCAAAAATCAAAGACAACTCTTACCCTAATCCTTCTCATGTCTGACTACAAATTCACATCTATGGGACAAGCTGTCTGAACTTATGAGAAAATACTGTCTTTTTACATGGACAAGTAGTGTTTTAAAATAAGAAAAAATAATCTAAAATCTATGGACCCTGATATGTATAGCTATATGGCATGAAATAGGTAACTAAAATGACCTGTTAAAGGTAAAATAAATAAGTGTATGCATGGTTCAGATTAGGCTCCACAATGTTATCATTTAAGATAATAAGGCATGTGGAAATTGGTCCAAAATCTATTTATTGGAAATGCTTTTTCATCTTTTCTTTGAGAATTTAAATATTTTCAATCTGATTCATTTTCCATCAAGGCAAAAATGTCACAGGTTTCCCATACAGCATAAATTTTTCATCTCCTTAGCTATCTTCAATGTACCTTAACTCACAAGTTTAGCTACAATTCCTTGATCCAATTACTTTCCTTTTCTGAACCTTTGTTTTATCTTCTGAGATAGATACAATAACTATTGCATAGATGTGAAGATTAAATGAGGGAAAAAAGATGTAAAACAGGTAGGGAAGCACTTCGTACAGAGTGGTTTAATTTCCTTCTCTTCACTTGCCTTCAGGCTCACACAAACAGATTGGGGAAAAAAACTATTTTTTTTTCCTCTGGAAAATGGGAGAATTGAATTTGTATAAACTTTGTGACTTCATTGTAGAAATGTTTATTTTAACTTTTAGAACAAATAAATTAGTCACAACCTAAGCTGAGCCTATAATTCAATTACATATTGCTTAGCATAAATATTTTTTCAATTTTATTATAGCAGTTATAGGTTTACAGTCATATCATGCTGAACATAGAGTTCCCATGTACCACCCTCACACATACACAGTTTTCCCTACTATTAACATTCTACAATAATATGGTATCTGTTACAATTTATAAAACTGTACTAAAATTATATTATTAACCATAGAACATACTTTACATTAGGGTTCACTCTTTGTAACATACACTTCTATAGTTGTGTATGTATTTTTCTATTCTGGTAACATATATGCAGCCTAAAATTTCCATTTTAACCACTTTTGTGCATAGTAATCAATGGTGATAAATACTCACAACTAGCCTAAACATTTATTCTTTCCTCCAGTAAAGCTCCTACCACTCTTTCTATTTTGGAGAACCCCCAATCTTTAGAAGTCAATTACTAGATAGTCCTTTTCTCTAAGTCACAGAAGTCCATATCAGGCCATGAGACCTGGCTTCTTGTTTAATAATCTAGTTGTAGTATGCATGATGAGATGAAGGAAACAAAACTGATTGTACTGGTTCCATTCTTAAACAACTGTCAAAAATTGGGGACATAATGGGATGATATATGAAAAATAAAATAAACTTCAAATTGGAGATTATAGGAGATAGAGGGGATAAGGAAGAACAATTTCAATATCAGTAAGAATATCTTAAAAAATAAAGGACTGATTATTTTACAGACAAATAACTATTAGAACAAAAACACAAACTTTACTAAATGCTAAAAGTTACATCACTAAAAGGTAGACCAGATAGGAAATGACTACATATGTGTGTATCTGTAGTCTTATATATAAAACAATATGACAGAACTAAGGTCAAACATATTGATCATATCAATAGCTAGTACCTCATCTATTAAGATAAAATGATTTTCATATTGGCTAGTGTGACAGTTTCAGATTATTTATGAATTCCAAAAAGAGATATTGATTATGTTTCTGAACTGGCCTGTTCCTCTGGGTGTGGTACCCATTGCATTAGATTCTGCTGAGATGGCTTTGATTAAATAATGTTAAGATTAGGGCTTTGCTTCAACCACATCATAGGGTGACTCAGTTTGAATCCCCACCTCCTTTATGGGCTATATAAACTGGCAATCAGTAAAGGGGTACACAGAAGAAGTAGATACACAGAAATAGATACACAGAGAAGATACACAGAGGAAGGGAGCTCCATAGACACGGAACAGGATCCTGTGGTCCTGGGAAGAGAGATAAGCCATTTGCCTGATAGTTTGCAGCTTAAGAGAACAGTGCAGCTGAGTCCTATGCCATCTTACAGCTGAGATCAGAAGAAGCTGGGCCACAGAGTCTTAAGAGGAACGAGGAAGGCTGAATCCTCACAGAGATTGGGGACAGACTTGGGTGAGAAAATACTTCTTATAATACCTTGAGTTGAACTCTTGATGGCCTTGTAAATATAAACTTTTATCCCAAATAAATACCCTTTATGAAAGGTACTTTCTTGTACTTTGCATCAGCACCTTTTCGCTGACTAATACAACTAGAAAAGTAAAATCCAACACAATGATGTAGACAAGAGATATACCTAATAAAAAGAGATTCATAAAGATTTTTTGATGTTCAAAAATATGCCAGGCCAGTACAAATCAAAAGAAAGCAGGGCTTATGATCCCAATATCTGACTAAGTAACATTCAGACCAAAATTCACTGAGAAATGAAGGAGGGCACCTAATAAGGTAAATGCTGCAATTTACAATTAAAGCATAACAGTTGCTAGTACTTATGTACATCAATAACTTTCATAAAGTGGGAACTAAAGGAACCACTAAGAGAAATAGAAACACATCAAAATAACTTGAAGATGAACATAAAAAGTATGGTTCTAGAAAACTGTAAAATATATTCAGTAAGGAAAATATCCTGGGCATATTTTTAACATTAATCTTAAAAATAGAGTAAATCTTCTTTTCAAATGCACATGGAAATGCACATGGAGGATTCATGAACATTGATCACAATAGGCCAGAAAAGAATACCTCAATACATTCCCCAAAACAGACATAAACAGGATTAAAAGCAACTTGAAAATTGTTATGTGCAGGAGTAACTCAATTTCAAATGAATGCTATTTTTTCATATTTCCTGTTTTCTACTAACAATATCATAAAGTTATTTTTTTAGAAATTAGACACAAAAATGGAAAATATGAAAAGACTTTTGAAACTTTTTCATACTAATAAAATTATAATGAATAAATATAACAAATGTGCAAACTGTTTCCTTTAAAAATTATGCTATTATATGACTGAAAGAATACCTGAATACTTGGAATCACATTTTATGTATTATATATGTATATGTAATATTATATTTGCACATGTGTTATATTCATATTCATATATGTGAAATAAACCTCTGAGTCCATAGATTTATGAATCAGGTAGAAAATGCATGTGAGCTGTTTAAAGAATAATAATATAATGACACCCTCACAGCCATTATCTGGATAAAACATAGGAAATCATTGGTACTTTGGAAACCTACTGCAGATGTATGAGGAAAAGTTTGAAAATCATGTTCCCTTATTCAGGAGAAAATGTCCTCCGGTTTTCCTTCTTCTATCCCTGTTTCTATAGAAACCTAATAGGATAAGACAAATTTATGGTGTTAGTCATGTTATCAGACAACACTGTTTACAGTAAAAATGACCCTGAAAGACCCAGCAAATTGGTGGATTAAGGAGTTCCCAAATCCCATTCCCCACAGAACATTGAAAGACAAGCAGAAGCTGTCAAACCAAATTTCTAGGAACTCTGAAAAAATGTCAAAACTTTTCAGAAACCAAGTGAATGTTGACACAAGAAAACAGCAACTTAAAAATGATAGGACACTGGGAGCAGATGTGGTTCAAGCAGTTGAGCACCTGCTTTTCTCATGGGAAGTCCTGGGTTCAATCCCTGGAGCCTGTAAGACAGCCTCATGGCACTTTCACCAGAACTTCTGTCTCCCCTCCTGGATGGGTTTAGTGACAGCTCACGCTCCTAGAGCCGATACTTGGTCCCAGCTTCCAAAGGATGCAGAGCATACCTTCTTGTCAGGTTCAGTTTAGGCATGCCTGTTCTGCCAAAACTTTACAGACTGATCTTCAGGCTCAGAGCAAGGCTGTCTGAGCACTGGAGGACAACCCCACCATGGAGCCAGTAGCGAAGATTCAGAATCATAGTTTTTTGTTTTGTAGTTGATGATGTCACTGTTGTTGTTCATGTTCTTGTTGCTAAATTCTGACATTCAAGGAAATCTCTATCCTAACTCTAGCTGAATACAAGTTAAAAGAACAGAGCTTCACTGACCACACGCAAAGAATACAGTCTGTACATGGTTTGAAAATTCACTAGCCAAAAGACAACAATGGCCTTCAACCATAAGAAGAAAGAAAAAAACCAGAAAACCCAGGGAAAGAAGGATAATCTGATCTCCAAAGGTAACACATTAAAACAGGCAAGTGTCCAGATTTCAATGAAAATTCACAATGGAAATAAAGCAAGTGGAAAAGAGATCCCTTTCAAAGAAGCAGGATAAGGTAAAAGAAATGGTGCAGGAAAGTCTGAGATAGACAAGACACTGAACTTATTAGAAAAAGATTTTAAATTGACTGTCTTGAATATGTTCAAAGAACTAAAGGAAACATGAGCAAAGGAAAAGCAGGAAAATGATATAGGGCAAAATGAAAATTTCAATAAGATTTAAGTTATAAACATAAACCAAACAGAAATACTAATGCTGAAAGGTAAAACAATTGAAAAAAAAGAAAAGAAACAGCCAATCTTCAAATTTATGTGGAATTAGTAAGGCCCCAAACTAGCCTAAACAATCTTGGAAATGAGGAACAAAGTTGAAGGAAACACACCTCCTGATTTCAAAAATTATTACAATAATATAATAATAACAGTGTAGTACTTTCATAAGGATAGATAGAGCAATGGAATAGAACTGAGTGCCCGGATATAAAATCACAGATTTTATGGCCGATTGATTTCAACAAAGGTATCAAGTTCACTAAATGGGAAAGAATAATCTCTTCAACAAGCGGTGCTAGGAAATCTGGATATCCACATGCAAAGGAATGAAACTGGACTCCTACCTCACATCATTTACAAAACTTAGCTCAAAGTGGATCAACAATGAAAAATGAGAGCTGAAACCAAAAAAATCTTAAACAAAAACATAGGGGGATATTTTCATGACTTTGTATTTGGCGTTGGATTCTTAGATATGACAACAAATTTATGAGCAACACAAGAAAAAAATAGATAATTGAACTTCATCAAAATTAAAAGTGTTTCTGCACCAAAGAATATTATTAAGAAAGTAAAAAAGACAACCTACATAATTGGAGAAAATATTTGCAAATAATATATTTTAAGAGGATTTAATATGCAGAATCTAGTAACAAATTTAATAAAATTTCTAAAATACACTGTTGAGAAATAAAGGAAACTACAACCCCAAACTATTTGTGTAAAATTTAAAAACGTTAAAATCATTAGTATAAAATTCTTATATATCCATTTGTACATAGTAAATTATTAAGAAAAGGGTGGAAAGGTACACACTAATTTCAGAAGAGATCAATTTGGAAAGCATAGGAACACAACAGGCTTTGATTGTATCAGGCTTTGACTGTATCAGTAAAACAAATATGTCAAAATGTTAAGTTGTGTTAAATCAGTGTTGTGAGTATGCAGAGACATCTCATATTGTACTCTGTACTTGTATGCTTATTTGAACTTTTATAAAACAATTTAAATAAAAATACTAATAAATAAAATAATGATGATATATACAGGCAAATGAAATAGAGGGATGTTCATTGATCAGCATTTTGTGGCAAAAAATTGAAACAAGAAAAAATATGAAGTGGGAAAAGCCAGATTCTCCAAAAAGCATATACTTTGATCCTAAAAATTACAAATTTAATTTTAAAATGTCTTTATTTGGCATATAGTAATGAATTTTGTGTGCATGTTGAAGTTTGTGGAACAATACACACCAAACTGATAAGATTGTTTATTTTAGTGAGACAATAGAAAGAAAAGGATAGGGTAAGTACACAACCCTTTTAAAGGTTAGAAATGAAGATATTCTGATTAAAATGGTATGTATATTAAGAGCTATTGATATAGAATTATATCCATATATGCCTATAGGGATATATAAAGTAAGGTGCCAAAACGTTAGTAATTTTTATGTATGAGTAATAGTACAACAGGGAAATTTTATTGTCTCCTGTAGACTTGTCAGAATTATTTGAAGTTTTACCATGAAAATGTGTGATTTTTGTAAGCTTTTATATTACAAAGCAATTTTCATTTAGAAAAAGAAACAAAATGTAAAATACGATATTGTTTTCATAACTAGCATAGATGCACATTGTAGACAAAGTCGAATGATACTGAAAATCCACAGGGAATATTGGGAAAGCAATCTCAGAAACTAGGTCACCCACAGATACTCCTTGATTTGATTTCTGGACATCTGTTTCTGCCTGGGACATACTTTTTATACAGACTATTTAATGATTAATGTCATTAGCTATAGACCTCCATCACATTTAATGAGTTTGCATTATTACATTTTGTGTATATACCATTATGGGTAACATTTATTCAATGTACTATTTTAAAATATATATTGGGCATTGTTCTAATTGTTTTGATAGAGCCCTACTATAAGATTGACCCTGTTCCAGGAATTGAAGAGCCAGTGGAAGCCATTAGGGAAGCATCTGGGAAGACTGAGGGCAGATTTCCCACAGGGCTAACAGTTCCTGACCAATTATTATTTGGAAATATTGTGAGACAGTGCCCCTAAAAGCAACAGGAAGAAATAAAGGACTGACTGGAACATGATTCCTGGAGAGAGATCAATTTGGTGGGATGCTATATTTAAAAATATCATAAATCAAGAGAGAAACACCCTAAATACTATTTCCCCCAAAATTAAAATATACCATCTTAATGGATTTACAATTGCATCATTATTCCTTATGGGATGGCAAGTGTAGGTTGACCTACAGATTAACTTTGGTTTTGACCAATGAGGTTGGTGTCCTGGATGCAAATAATTTCTAAAATTCCTTCTTTCTCACTATGAACAAAGACATATTGCACACATATTAATTGTATCCAAATTTATCTGGTTAACTGAAGGAAAGTCTTGATAACTGATACAAGAAGATTCCCTAAAACCCATAAGATTTCAGAGAGAGTGGTTGGGCACTTTAGACTCTTTGTTGCTGCTTTTTACAAAACTTCCTTTGCGTCTTTGCTCAAAGGTTTAACTTCTCAGAGAAACTTTGTCTGAACAGGGACATCCCATCCACTGCTCCCCATCCTTCAACACGCAGCCATCTTCTGTCCTGCTTTATTTTCCTTAGCATTCACCACAATAAAATCTATTGTATGTATATTTTGTTTATTTTTTGCTTTCATTCTCAAATATCTCTTCTGGGCAGCTCTTCAAGCAGTATGCCTAATTGTTAATTTTGCTTAGAAGGAGAAATGAACAAATGTACAGTTGTACATTGATTCATGGGCTGTGGCCAATGGTTTGGTTGGATGGTCAAGGACTTCTGGGAATAAGATTGGCAAATTGATAAAA
>PVKH010046161.1:0-10425 GCA_004027955.1 Chaetophractus vellerosus
ACGGCGGCTCTGCCCCGCCCACGGCGGCTTGCCCTCGCAAGGCGGTCTGTCTGCTCCGAGAGGCCCCGGGAACCAAACCCACGGCCTCCATGTGATGAACTGGCGCCCTCTCCACTGGGCCACAGCCGGCCCCTGATTCCTACGTCCTTTCACACTGCCCAAACTCAAAGAAAATGAACTAAATGATTTCTGATCTAGCATGTAAGGTAAATAGAGAGATGAAAACGGAAGGGTCCCTCATCTCTAGGAGTTTCAATCTAGAGGGAAAAGTCTTTTCATAACTAATGATAAAGTAAAAATAAAACAAGATGGGCAAAACCTAAATATTGACAGTTCTGACTGGAGGAAGGAAGGGAATCATTGACGGTGCAATGGAAATAGCAGTCAGCTTCTGAGCTGAGTGGAAAGTATGAGCAGGATTCCAAAAGGCTTCATGGGGACCGGCAAAGGGGGAGGCTTCAGCATGAACTTGGGCATGGAAGCCTGGAGATGAAGGTAGGATCACAGAGGCCTCAGGACAAGTGTTAAAGGAAGTGCCTGCGTCAGCACAATTGTTCCAATCTCAATGTCTTTGTTAATGACAGTATTTGTGGAGTTTTGTTTCTAAGGCAAAGTTACTTAGCATGGTGTTTTTAGGACGCTATCTTTGTGGGATAGGGCTTTTTACGGATGAAAGGCTCTTATTGAGAAAAGCAGTCTTCAGGTAGACTCAAATCCATTAGGCTGAGAAAAACCACTGTCAGCACAGGCACAAACTAAAGATATTATTACTGATGCACATGAATTGGTTCACAGAATTTAGGACTGTGTGGGTGCATATCATACATACTTAACATTAGGATTACGTGTTAAAAATTAAATGTAATTGTAATTTTTACCAAAAGTCTTGGCATTTCCCTTTTTTCTGAGCCTTAAGGTTAAAAAAAAATTAATATGAGGAAGACTTCTAGTGGCACTTTTTAAACACAGGAATTTTTAAAAAATACACAATATAATTTGCAAGATGTGATTATAAAGAAATGGGATTGATTCTACAAGTCACAGAGTTAAATCAGATTCATTACAAAATAGTCATGCCTTGTATAAATTATAGTCCAACCAACAGGGGCACTGAATATGCACTTTAATTGGAGTATGATACAGAAGTAACCTCACTATCTAATGAAATGAATTATTAATAAATGTTAAAATATACTAAAAAAAACCTGTTTGTATAAAGGCCAGCTCTAATCTCACATATTTTACAAGTAATCTTCAGGAAACCTCTATCATCTTATACTCAGTTGAATCAAACCTTCATCAGGTCTGACAGTGTACTTTTCTCTGAATTGGAAGAAACTGCCTTGATAACCAGATTTTTAAAAATCATTTTGTTCCTGTTTCAGGGACAAAGTAAAAACAAACAAACAAACAAGCCCAAAACAAAACAAAAAACTGGACTACAAGCCTGGAAACTTAGTCCTGGCTGTGGTTCCACTCATAGTGAATAATTCTCTAAACAGCTTTGAATCTTGGTTTCTTCTGCTGTAAAATGAGGGACTCCCACCAGATGACTGCCAGTATCTTTTACAGCACTCAAAGGATGCATAAATATAACTTTAAATTCGATCTATTAGCAATCCCTGAATTAATGTCACCACTTTGGCTTCCAGGCTATAACTAAAGGTGTTTTATTTGCTTTATTTTTTTGTTGTTGTTGAGCAGGTTTTAAAGAAAATACAATGGCCTTTCTTGGGCAAAAGCAAAAGAGAAAACCTACAGGAATAAAATAATTATAATTGTTTTCCTCTGGTTACCAAAAGTAAAGTTAAAACCCAAATATCACATTCCAGGTAATTATAGATGGAAGCACAGCAATAACTACAGTGATAAAAATCACTGCAATTATTCAATTGTCACTTTTCCTTTCAAAAGGTTAAAAATTGCACTAGCATTAATGAATTTTAACTTATACTCTAGGTGCTAAGCTTCCCCCCACCCCTAAAATTCACTTGCCATCCGCAAAGCAAAAGAAAATAAAGCTCCTGTTTGAAATATAACTCTTTGTAGACTAGACCAGATATCTTCTTTGCATGAAATAGATTTTCATGTGGCACCAAGGTGGCACAGTGAGTATAAATCCTTCAAGATAATATTACCAGAACTTCAAGTTGCAAATATGAGTCTTATCACTTTTAAAAATAACAGATGTCAATGAGAAAAAGTAAAACTCAAACTTCTTTAGGACACACTTCTTTAGAACAGTTTGTTAGAACTATTTAGTAAGAAATGCAAGATTGATGTAAATGTGGAAAATATAAGTGTGCATAATTTCTCTGGAGTTTACCATTTTGATGGCATAAAAAGCTCTTCAGGGAAGACAAACTGCAAATCTATACAGCTCCTGGGGAGATATATTGCAATAAAACCAATATGACTCTATTTCAGGTTAAATTATGACTAGAAATTTAACTTTTATGTGAAATATTTTCTTTTTAAAAGTTTCTAATAAAATAAACTCAGTATTTGTAATAAAGGAGCTAGTATTCTATAATCAGTTTTTTTTTTTTTATCATAATGGCCAAACATAGATTCTGTACAGCAAATTTTGGTTTCTAATGAGAAGCATTCTATTTCTCAGGTTCAAAATCATTTTATTTAACAGCCTGTTTTATATGCACACATACTTTTCATAATTCTTTCAAGGATTACAGTTTAGACTTTAAAACAAGTAACTTTTTTGAGTATCATTAAATTAGTGAGGTTAACCTTCATTTTTCAGACTCGCAAAGTTCTTTTATGTTAACATAGACCTCTCATTTAAAGATGATTCATATTCAAGAGCTTTTAAGTTTGGCTTTATTTTTAGGAAAATTCACTATGCTCAAGCATACCCTAAAAAAGAGAAAAGTACGTAACACTCTTAATCTGAAACACATTTAAGTAACTAAATACAGGTTAACTCTACTTAAATTAGATTTATGAAAATAGGAACCTCTGAACTAAAATTTAAAGAAACATTAAAAAAAGTTTTCTACTTTATAAGGTTTATTTTTATAACTGCATGCCAGTCTGTCTTCTTACTCCTTTGCATGCCTTAAGAATATGTCTTACTACCAAGTAGTACCATGAGAGCAACTGGAAATATAAGAGTGAATGGGACAAGTCTTTGCCGTTCAAAGATGTCATGGTTTTATCTAAAAGTTTCTCTAGCAAATTAAGTGAATTAAGATGAAGATCTACTTAGTCAGGATTAGGGAAGTTAGGCCAAGAATTTTAAAAGCTGAAGTTGATATTTAATAAAGTAATTAAATGAAGTATCACAAAAAATTGCCCCAGAAATATTTTGTTTACAAAATTTTAACTTAGCTGTAGCTTCCAGGAAAAGGTTTACTATATAAAGAAAGGAGTGAATATAGTTTGTTGCAAAGTATCACCAGGTAGTCTTAAAAGCCTGTAGCTTGTTTTGATATACAGACATGCAATTCTCTAAGCCTGCATCTCTTAAAGAAGGCCAGAGAGAAATAGCCCTCCCATGAATAAACCACTTGTCTCATATATTTGCACAGTTTTGTGAGCTTCTGGTTAGGTTTTGTTTTTATTTTAGAATAAGTGCAATTCATATAATCATTGAATTCCTTGGTTAAAATATAAAATATGCTTTGCACATAAGCCTTCTCATTTTATGCTACTTTGTCCCCAGGTTAACTAAATCACCATTAGAGGAAATGAATAAGGCAATTTTTGTTACCTGAAAGGAAAACATACAACTCTGCTTGGTCCTTTAATTTCTCAGTGAGGAAACACACAGAGCTTTAATAAAAATATGTCTTGTTTCCATTTCCCATAGTTCCTTCTGCTTCATGAACAAAGTCATAGTAGGTACGTCAGAATGAAAACAGGGAAAAAAGTTCTTTCTGGCTGACGGAAATGCCTATGCAGCTTTTTATAACTGGAATACTGACCGTCAGCAAAACACAGATCGGGTGGCTCAAACAGAGCCCCTATTACATCTGATTCACTGATCCCTTTCAAATTATTGCCCCCAACCATGGAGCAACACAAAACCTTTCTGAGCTCAGCTGTTCCTTTTGTCTGTCATGCAAAACAAAAATACAGTATCAGAGTAAACTCTTAGGGTGCAAAATGGCATTTCTTTTAGGACAAATCTCTCCCTTTTGGTTATCTTAGGTGCACAGTCTGTCTATCTTGTTCTTTTAGTTAGTCACTGTGCATCACTTGTTATTTAGCATTCTGTTAAGTAATATCTGTAGCTCTCCTTGCTTTCCTAGATGAAGCAACTTGGATGAAGAATCAATAATAAATGGTTTCATGTACTCAGCAGCACTCAAAGTACTTATAACATAATTAAGACTGGTAAGGAACTGGTTTTAGAGTCCAAATTGGGTATGAATCTACAATTAAACATCAAAAACAGTATATATCTGAGCATACTTGTTGGAATACAATTTCATAAAGAAATGCACTCCATATAAAATGAAAGATGTTCTAAGTACAAACTCTACCTAAAAATAATTTTGCTAATGGGTACATTCAAGACTCTTAAATAGTGCTTTTTTTCTGCCAGATTTTTGTAGACATTAACACACTAAGAAACTTTCTGAGATTTTGGATAGGTTTTCTGCATGAAGGAAAAACTACTTTTAACAATGACTTATCACAGATATTTTCTTGTTCTTAAACATCTCCCTTTCAACAGTCAACTTTCCAGTTCAAACCATAGGCTAAATTGTTTAATACAAGTACAGGGAAATATTGAGACAGTACAGAGAAATACTTTGGGACAATGCTGAAATGAAGTGTGAATGACGTTGAGAGGTGAGAATAGGAAGAAAGGGTATTCTGGTAAGCAGAATATCATGGAATAGAAGAAAGAGGGCAGATGACAAGCTCAAGGAAAGGCAAAAGTACAGAATTCGTATAGGGACAGAGTGGGAGATATGTCTATAAACTTACTATGGGCAAATGAAGGCTTGCAAGCCTGGCTAAAATTTTGGAGAGAGATGTGGAGGGGGGTCTGGGGACAGGAAAAGTGAAAGTATAGCACCAAGGTAGTGTTTTGGGATAAGTGACCTAATTTAAGGATGTACACTGGAATTATGAATGAAAGCCCAAAGATTGCAAAAGCAGGGTTAGTGTTGGTGTTTGAGCATGAACTAAGGGTCTGAAACAGAGTTTTGGCGACAGGAATGCAGGAAACCTATGCAAAGACGTGGTAAAGAAAGAATCTATGGGAATTGATAATTACTTAGACATGGGGATGAGGCACAGTTAATGAAGGAAAGGAAGGAGTCAAAAAGGATTCTGATGTTTTCAGACCACATGACCGGTAGAAAGATTAATGGAAACAGGTTAAGTTTGAAGGAGGAAACAGTTTTACAAAAGACTGCTTTTCAGAACTGCTGATTTAATTCAGCATTAAAAAACACGTGATTTTTGCATATTTTGAGCGCTTGATGTTGGCTTGGTATAGAGGATTCTTAAATTAATACCGCATTTATCTTACCCTGGAGCAGCTCCAAGTCCGATGACAGAGACAGACACACAAATTATTTTCCTAGTGGAAGTTACAGGAATGGGGTGAAGTCTCCCAGGAAGAAAGTCATGTCTAATCTAAAACTTTCCTGCTGAGATTATCTTGCTTTGCTCTTTTATTGACAGAAAACATCCGAAAGCCATCTTGCATGTAGACATCTCTTCAAACAGATTTAAAAAATGTATTGGAAGTCTGCCTTTGTCTCCCCCTGCCCCCCGCCACCATTAAATCTATCAGTTCCCTTTACTTATGGGCCTTTGATAATTTGTTTCTTTCCTTTGCACCATAGTCTAATTTGCTACTACCTTTTTCTAACACGGAACTCACAAAACTACATTTCTTAAGAGCTCAACCCCTGGCAACAGATCGCTATCGTAACATTTGAGAATCTGTCTAATGCAGGATACTTGGCAGCTTTTCTAACTCCTATGCAGACTTGGCAATTTGTTGTGAGCTCAGAAACTTGGTATGTATTAATGATAACTGAGCAGTCCACATCCCATTCAGGACAGTGGACCTCGAGGAGCCATCCTTTAGGCTCCCTGTTCCCTTGCTTAATGCCTTCATATTTCTGCCTTGGGTCTAATATTATCAGGGGCCCTTCATTCCTCTCCTTTTCAAGGCCACTGCAAGCTGACTTCTGGGAAGCCCATACCTATACTGCATGGCCTCTTGCATGAGTCTACATTTCTGACACTGGGGATCCTGAGTCGTAGGCAAGGGCACACGGACTTATGATGCCTGGGAGGCCAGGTGTCTGTGGCCAGGACACACTGGCACGCTGGTACTCTCTGCTCTGCCATGTTCTTCCAGAGCTCCTTCCGCTTAGGAAGACTAAGGAGACTGGTATTGATAATTCAGTGATTTCACATACATGATCAGATTTTGATCTTCACACCCCCATCCTGAAGTAGGCAGGAATTCATATATCCATTTTATAAATGAGTTAATTATGGCTTGGGGAGATTAAGCACTTGCCCTAGGTCCCACAGCTGTCAAACGGAACAAACTGCCATTATTAGGGACCAAATGAACTACAAATAATGATAGGTTGCTAGCTCACGTTTAGTTTATAGCTTGTTATAATTACCTATTTTCTGCTCTACTAGTGCCAAGTCAGGAATTCACAGTCTGTATCATGTGTTTTTTGTCAAGTCCGGTTCCCCTCACCACTAATTTGAAAGGATAATGTTCTTCCAATTCCACTATTTGTAGAGATAAGCAACCCCACACAATTTAGAGTCCTGTGTGGCTTATGAAATAGATCTTGGTATTTTACAGTGATACTGTAAACACAGAGAAAGCAAAAGCTAAGGTCAGCCAACATTTATGATTCAAGTAAAGTAGAGAATTAGACAACCAACAATTAGTCAGTTTCCTTGTGCTGAAGAACATGCATGCCTTAATATCGGTGACAACTGGCTATTCATGCCAAAAGCAGAAGCAAATCTCTTTCTGACCAATAGATCACCAATAAAATTTGCAAGTAGTTTTTATTATGATAATATCATAAAATGATGCGATTGAAGAATAAGTATTTGCTTAGTGAGAACCAATGATGTTCACTGAAAGTTGACTGAGTCCTGAAGTTAAGAATCAAAACAAATGCGTGGCATGCTGTGGTCCTCATTTGCTTCACTTTATAGCTGAGAATCACTGCTCTGAAGGAGAAGGAACTAGATCAGCTTTACAGTCTGATCAAGATAATAACAGTAACACCACCCTATAGTCATAAAGCACTTTAAGAGCTACAAGTTGCAAACTGCCTTCACAAAAGCAGAAGGCAAAGTATGCTTCCTGATATGTCAGTACCTACAAAGACTGTATGCCAGCGAGGCCAGGGCCAGTGTATCAGCAAAGCAACTAACTCCTTCAAGTAGTTAAGATTCTGTGATAAACAGACCATGTTCATTTTCTCAGGTCAGCGCTCAGATAAAAAAAATGTGTTCCTAGAATCTGCATTCAACACAAAACCTCTTTGGTTTTACCTCCTGTTAACGGCAGTGTCAGCAGCAAAATTATCCACAGGTAGCAAAATGGGCAAATGCTCGAAAAATATCAGATGCAGAGAGCAAAGTAAATGTAGAGCTGAAGCAACAGAGTCCAGCTCAGTTTCAATGTAAAATTTTGTAAGCCATCACTACAGTAAATATTGCCAGACTAAGGGAAACAAATATTTTAACAGCCTCAGTCCCAGCCCACCTGAGACTTGCAGTATGGATTTACAAGGAGGTAAAAGAAAAGCCAAATATTCTAATTCATTATTCTCATATTAAAAGTCTTTGGCCCCCTACTCAGTGACTGGGAGGGCACACTATATACACTATCTCATTTAATCCTGGGAACAAGTCTAAAAGGTAGATGTGATTTCAGAGATGAAAGAAATAGAGTCACAGGGGGATAAAGTACTTGACCCAAGTACACACAGCTTTGGAACTAGAATCTGAACATTGCTGTGTGACTCTAAAACCTGGTATGTTTCTTTAAAAATGCGAAATTGCCCTTCTGTTCCCCAGTGAGCCGAATCCAGAGTAAAAGACTTTGCTACAAATTAGGATCTTCATGAATAAAAACATCTTTTCCTTAGGGACAGCAGTAGATTGTACCTTTATAAACTAATGAAATCTTTGTCATTTCATACAATCTCAAAACCATCTCTTTTAATGTGACATATTTGTAAAACTGGTTCTCTGAAGTACAATGTTCGCCCATTTGCTTTAAAATAAGGTTTCCATGGGCATTTGGGCTTTGTACCTATTTTTGACTTTTCTAAAATAAAGCAAGAATTTATTTAATTTCTAACTGGAATCACACATCCGTTTTCATATGAAACAAGTGCTTTCTACTTTGATCAAAGTCTGAAATCAGACTCACGTCTCACCGGGCACTGAAAAGATGGACAGTCAGCAGGCATCTGTGTGCTTTCAATGGGTAGTGTCCATGACAACAGGGAAAATCGCCACAGCAGTGTTAGCAACACTGTTAGCAGGCTCAGAGAGATTAGGAATAGAATTAGCCGGAGATCAATCTACCTCTACCTTCTAATAGATGCATATTTCTAAACGGAATTAAGAGCATTGTAGGAAGCATGGACCTGTCTCAAAAACATCATTTCATACTTGTTCCCGATCTGAAAGTGGCGTCTGTCTTTAGTGCCTCCCATCTGGCACTTTTCCACAATCCTACACTTTAAAAATTTTCTTTTAATTTGTAAACAATTCATAAAGTTAATGACCATGAAAACAAAGGAGAAAACTTTGAATGACACATAAATTAATTTTTTAAAAATGAATGCACCAAAGTTCACTGTTCTAATGGTATGTTTCCAATTGCCTTAAGAATTTTAAACTGTTTTGGATTTCACTTAAATATAGTTTATATAGGAAAGAAACAGATAAAAACCAAGAAATAATTTTCCTTTTAAATGGCTGTCCTTGATTTTTATTATGTACTTTGTAGTTCCAAATCAGAAATAACTATTCTAGGACATTCATCACCATGAAAACAGCAAATATGAAGTTGTTGCTGATATACTTGAAATACTAGCCTGCTAAGAAGTATAGGTGTTTTTATATTTTATTAATAAACTTTATCTTTAAAAATTTTTGACAAGATGAATGAAGGAAGCAAAACTGTAACTACTATAACATATTCAGAACAATTGCTTTTTTTCTGTTTATTCACAGACAAGTTTTTTTGCTTTGATAATACCCAATAATATAGCATTGAAATTATTGGGATAATGCTTTATTATTTTTCTCTAGCTTTCTAGGTCAGAAGTTCTTCACCTTCCTCAGATGACATTTAAGGCGAGCTGTCTGACACTGAAATTCACTCTTTATACAACAGTATTACAGTTGGTATATATACATCGGTGGTCTAAAATTATGCTCCTAAAACATTTACAAATCTTGAATTTTGAGAATAAATTCTGTTCTATTTTTCATGCTGAAAACAACTTGACAAATCAACTCATTTTAACATGTTCTATAAAACCATGCATTATTTCAACAATTACTGAACACTGACTACATTCCAGGCATTGTCCCGAGCCCTGGGGATACAGAAGTGAACAAACAAGACAAAAATACCCACCTACACTCTCGCACGCACACAAACACACACAGAGACAAGGTTTAAGAAAGATTAAGGTAACATCTCTATCGACAAAACAAGTTATTGCAGGAAATTAAAGATTTAAAGTATATTTTAGCTGTGCTTCTGTTCAAAGTCTATGAAATGAAGGGATTTCGTCATTTCCCATTGAAGAAGAAAATACCATGTAACTTATTCTAGAAGGAAAGGCGCTTGACAGGAGGATGGAAAGAAGGGCAGAGTTCCTTCCTACTGAGGAGATAAAACGTTAGTATTTGAAAAACAGGTTTGATTTGAAGAAGCTGATGGAGACTTGTGAATTTTAAGGACACTTAAGTTCTGTGGTGACTGATGGCCCTGAATTTTCATTACATCTCATTTCACTTCAAACTTTATGGATTTTTCCCTCACGAAATAAATACATCACCAACAACACTTTTCTTATGATCATTATTTTTGAAAAATACCACCTTCATTCAAAGTTAAAAAGTGAAGTCAAGATAGAAGAAATGACTTCCCTCAGGTCAAAAGTTGGATGAGAGATCTGAGGGAGCTAGAGATGTGTTTACAAGTCAATGATCAGAGCTGACTTGGTCAGGAGTGAATGACCCACCTCTGGCTGAACCACTCATCTCTCTCTCAGCCTCTTGGAATTTTGAACAGAGATATATAAAGACAGGGGACTGTTGATAGCTGGGTCAATTTGCCAGCTGTACCCTGGAGGGGAAGTTCCACAAACTGTTCCAGCTCTTGGCTGTTAACCTCTTACTTTGTTTTCCTGAGACATCTTGGTA
>PVKH010046162.1:0-10423 GCA_004027955.1 Chaetophractus vellerosus
GAGAGGTTTCTGTTTCAGCTCATTATTGTGATCCTATCTGGATACAAAGGCCAATAAACTGGAAGGGGAATATATGTTGTGGATTTTGGGGCTGGTGAGGGGAAAACAGTATGAACTTTAGGTGTTTAAAGAAATGAGAATAGTATTGGTATAGATTTTGAAAATGTGTTCTAAATCCAAAATGTGTTAGTTCCTGGCTAAAGGAACAACTTTCCCTGGGCACCATCTTGCAATCATGAATTTACAGGGGTCGCTCCAAGTTCCCAGTCATCAATGAAAGGAAAACAGAGTAGCCTCCTAAAGCCCAGTTGAAACTGTTGCCTGATTAGTTTATAGGTTACTGCCTCTGGGCATGTGAACTGTGGCACGCTTTTCCTCAGCAGTCTTTACTGTTAGGTGGAGGGAAAAAACAACCACCATGAGACTGCTACTGATTAAGAATTTTGCCCTTGGAGATTCAGGGTTAAATATTTCAAATAGAGATCGTTTGTCACATCAACAGACAGAAGGGGGGCTGGCTCGATAGCCCAGTGGATAGGGCGCCGGCATACCACATGGGAGGCCCTGGGTTCGATTCCCGGGGACCTCTCCTAGCAGGCAGACCGCCTTGAGAATGGCAAGCCGCCGTGGGCGGGCCGGAGCCGCCGTGGGCAGGGCAAGAAGCTGCCACAGACAGGGCAAGAGCTGCCACGGCAGGGCAGGTCGCCCACGGATGGAGCGCAGCCAGCCACCCGCGAACTGAAGCAAGCGCCGACCGTGAACGGACGCAGAGACCGCCCACAAGCGGGGAAAGCCGCGCCTGCGCAGTGACCAGTCTCGGCGCGTCGCCGCAGCGGGGGGAAGGGGAGATATGTAATAAAATAAATAAATCTTTAAAAAAAAAAAAAAAAAACAGACAGAAGGATGAGACAGTGCTGTTCTGGAGAAGGAAGCAAAGTCCTCTGAACCTAGGGAAGATGAACATAACAGGTGACTGGCAGAGTTTGGATTTGCACTTTGGAAGCACTTCGTGTGCTAGATGCATGCTTCACTGTTTCAGCACGAAAGTGGCAGAATAAAAGTTGCTAGCTTCACAGAATTCTACTTAAAAACTCGGTAAAGAGGCAATGCTTTTTTTTTTGTATGTGTTTGTTTAGAGGTTTAGTTTTATTAACGATCTCAAAAGAAACCAAAGAGTACGGCTAAAAGAATTCAAAGACAATTCTAAATTAGAAAAGCTGAAAACAGGAATTAGGACCAAGAATAAATATAAAAGGATCTAGAGACTCAAATTGCAATGTTTACGTAACAAAATGCGCCCCTGTCCCGCAAAAAAGTTATGTAGGGTCATAGAAATAATCCAATGTTACAGGAATTAAAGTCTCACCAAGGCAAGAACTAAGTCAGTCACGTTTACTGCCATATCCCTGGCACTTAACTCAATGCCTAGTGCAAGTAGATGCTCACCAAAAATGGAATGTATGAATACATTAGAATTCTAAAAGTTATTAAAACCAAGAGATGATTCCAATTGCAAGATATAACCTGTAAAAAGCACAATGGTAAGTTGAGTCTTGACAAGCTGTCATCTGAAAAGTCCTGTTGAAGCTGCTTAATAAAAGTGTTGGGTTGATATACCCCATGTCTAGAAAGTTGTAAAACAACTGGAGAAGGTCCAGAGCTAAGCCAGACTTGCTCCAGATTATAGAAAATGACAGCCAGACTTACTGTTTGCATTCCTGTCTCTGTTTTTCGGTGAGCAGTTTCCGTTCCAGCAAAATCTTCTCATTTTTAATTTACACTGATATTTATATGTCTAATGATTTAATATCACATCATACCAGTCTGGCCTTTGGGGTGCCCTTTACATGAGTTTTTCTGATTGACCTTTTACATATATTATATGCAAAACCGGCAGAAATCATTCATCTTGATGGGAACCACTCAGGTAAGAATCATTTCACTTCTTTCTCCAGAAACAGCCTTCCTCATAGGCTCCATTTAAAAACACTCTGCCCCCCACCCCCAACCTGTGTCTTCTGTAAGCTTGTCCAGACATGGAGTGCATCAGTAGGCCAGGTCTTCCAGTCATTCTGTTGCTTGAAAAGCAATCATTTATAGGCGTTTGGTGTTTTGTCTGACATCTGTTTGATGCTGGAGCTCCAGCCTTTGTCTCAATGAATCACTTGTCAGGGAAGGTTGTGGCATTCTAGGCTGGATTTCACACCTTCAAGAGGGTTTGCCTGTGATATAAATGATCTTAGGCTTTTTGAAACAACCAGCCACCCCCTCACCCCCACCCCACCCCCATATCCCAGGAAGAAACAGGGAAAAAAGGGAGACCAGGAACCTGATGCTTATTCAAGGCTTATTTTCATTTGTCAGTGTGTAACTCTGTCCCCATGGGCTTGAGCCAGGCTTTTCTCTCTGGGTACTACATTGTCAACTCACCATCATGGTTGGAATGTTGCTATTAGCAAGAATCAGGCTGAAATATCTGTATAGAATATGTTGAAAGCATCAGAATATGAGGAAGAGATTTTTGAACAAGAAAGAAAGAAAGAGAGAGAGACAGAGAAAGAAAGGAATTAATTCATCATTCTTCGGTAGTCTGTAGAAGATCATTTTTTTAAAAGTGTATTTTGATGGCCGTGTCCACTTTGGTCCGTTGTTATGCAAATGTATAGCTATAGCAGTGGGGGGTCAGGAGTTAGGCTGGGTTATAAACCTGGCTGAGCCTGGGAAGGCATGAAATCTACGAGTCCCTTTCCTCCTCCTCCCAACAGGGTATGACGTTACTTAACCAGTGTCCCCGCGAGGTATATATGGTAAACGAAGTTGCTTTGAAAATCAGAAGGCCCTCACTATTTCCTTGTAAAAAGTGATTGTTCATATAGAAACTCCAGTGTGGGATCCAAGGACTTGAGGAGCAGAGTCTGACAGGGAGGGGGCAAGCTAAGCCTAAGAACACTGTAGGTGGCCTTTCTCAACCAGGACTGAGTGAATAGAGCATTCCTCCTGGAGCAGAGATGGAATGCAAGATGAGAGCACAGAGAAAATCTGATAGAAAATCATGAAGAGCCTTTTACTTCACTGTTTTGTAAGGAAAGGAGGAGGTTAGCCACGTTGCATGTTGGACGTGCCTTTAAACTCTTTGCACTGGTTTCACAAGATGTCACATTTTCTGAAGAGGTTGTCACAAATAGATGAACCCCTAGGATGCTAAGTCAGAATTTCCAGATCTGATGAAGTAGTAGGTAAAAGGAAAAGTTTTCATTTAGGGTTTTAATTCAAAGAGAATAGGGAAGGGGAGGGGGGGCCTGATATCCCATCTGAGCCTCCTCTGTCTTACAAGGGATCCTTTTCATGTTCCTAAATTAGCACAATGGGGGTGGGGTAGGGTGCCAAAACCTGGGCTCATCAGTCACTTCATGCATCTGAGTTTGAAAACATTTAACCCTGAGATGCAAATCATTTAATCATGCTGATTCAGTGGTGACCAAAAGTTGTGAACCCCTTGGAGCCAGGAATTCCCAACATGATGTGGTAATGCATTTCACAGCATGAACTTCAGATCTCTGGGACCCAGGCTGGGGGCGGGGAGGGGAAGGTGGAGAATCTATATTCTGCCAAAGTTTTGGCATAATGATGACAGACCCTCCCTTCCAAATCCACTGAAAATGACAGATCCCAAAGGGCAACTCCCACTTCCCGCCCCCACATGCATATCTTTTCATTTCTGTTTGTGCCATTAGGTCAGGAGGTTAATGAAAATGCACTTTAAACTTATGAAGAGGATGGAGCCAGGCATGATTATTACTTTTCCATTCACGTCTGAATATGCAATCTGAACTTGAAGAAAACTCCATTTGCTTTTTTAAAGGTTCCTGAAATGCTGGGTATATGTATATTTATAAATAAATATTTGCGATCTCCATGTGAAAAAAAATTACAATTCTGCCCACATTTGCTTGGGTAGGTCTTAGACTCTTAGGAAGTTGCTAAATGCTAATTGCCTACCTTGGAAACCAGACTAGGAATGCAGGTTGGATGGCAGTTTAGGAATGAAGTGTTGCCAGCTCTCTTTGTAGGCAAATAAGTGTCAGGATAATGTTGCCTTTGGGACAAAACAAGGTCTGGGATTTGAATTTTTCATCTTTTATTGTTTTCTTTTTTCTTTTTCTTTCTCTCTCTTCTTCCATTCATCTATCTTTTTATTTTTCTTTCTCACTTTTTAAAAAGAGTATTCTCAGCCTTAAGGATGGACCTGTAAATACATACAATATTCCCTCTTCAGAACTTAAAAATATTTACTTATTTCCTAGGGGCATCACCAGTAAAGGAAATAGTTCATTGCCCCAAAATTGTGCTGCTCTTAGAAAGCTATTTGCTGTTTTACAGCAAATATTGTCAAACCATGCTTTGATTGAAGGATGTCACTTCACATTAATATCCTAACTCTGCTCACTCATTCTGCAGGAATGATTCCAATGAAAGTAAATTACTGCTGAAGACAAACCAACTGGAAAAGACACTTTTCTTCTTTTTCTTTTTTTAAGTCTGTCACAATGGCTTCAAAGGAAATGCGAATTAATCATTTGTTTTGACCAAGAGCAGCAAAACTTATTTTGAAGACTTAAACAGGCAACACAAATGTAAACAGAAATCTGGGACTCCCAAATGCTAAAGCTGAAAGGAGTCAGTCTGAAAACATCAGTTCTACTGAGCGTTTATTTTCATTTGAAGATAATGGAAATCATATATAAAACACGGACAATATGAATTCTTTTTGCCTGACAATTGTCCACATGAATCTGTTAGCCTTGAATTATTGATACAGTATTGTTTAATAGAAAGACGGCAATACGGCAGTTAATTAGCAACCAATACTGTAAACTAGAGTAGATACAAAATTTAGTCATATAAATTAGTTGCCATTACAAAAGGCAATTGTTTGAGCTAAGAAGGTACAAAAACTGGTAACTTCCATAAATATAACAAGAAACTAAATGAAGAAATACATAACAGACTGTTTTTCCTATATAATATTTGAATATGCAAACTAAGACACCTGTGGCACTTTACAGGCAAGTAGGAATATGACACACGCCCACCCACCCACACTTCCCAGTCCAACTCCCCCCTCCCCCGCCCCCCCCATGTGGATTTCCAAAACATGACAAATTCTAGAGTTACAAGGACAGGATGCCGCACGGAAGCAGCAAGACAGCGAGCTCTGAACTGCTAGACAAAGAAGGAGCCTTATTGACAGTTGTAAAGCATTAGGCGTCAGACAGAAACTTGTCAAAAACAGCTGTTGTTGGGTACTGATTGATAATGTTTTCATTCTGACGGCTGAGACACCGCAGACAGTCGTGGGTCTGAGAAGAAGCCCATCACCGGCGCACACATGAACACACACACACACACACACACAACGGGAAGTCATTTAACAGATGGCTGAGGCGCACTCAGCCACAGTATCTTAAAAAAAGTAATATTCTACATTTAAGGAACTTGCAGGGAAAGCAAAGCCTAATAATCATTTATTTTTCATAGATGAGCACAACAGGGCAAAATAAAAGCAAGAATTGTATAACTGGTCATCAGAATAAATGTTTTGTGCTGCTCACGGATTATACAGTGTTAAAAATAGTCAAGGATGCTGTAGGCAAAATTGTATATGAATTGCTATGAATCGGTTTTGATCCATTCCATTTAAAAAAGCGTAAATAAGTGTTTAATGTTTCAAAAGTAATGATTTCATTAAAATCCACCTATAAGATTAAACCACAAAAACTGTATTTGAATGACATTAAGGGCCTGATGTTTATCTTCTGGAGAATAACAAGGCATTGTATCACCCAAATGATACTATATACAGTGGCATTTGGATATCAGTCTATATTCCCTAAAAATTACAAACATGTTTTTATTTCCCAGGTGTAGGGAACAATTTTCTATAATTTGGCCAGTTGGTATTTTACATGGTCAAAAGTCCACAAAATGTGCTAAGGTGTATTTAATCCACAATCCTCAATATCCATAGATTACTCCTGATTTAGAAAAGGTCAAAGGTCTACACCTTAGTAAAACTGTACAATGTTCTCAACATAATTTTGTCATTTAAATTAAATGAATTAAAATTAGTTCCAAAGACTGAATCTGGGCCCTAAGTCTATTCTCTGCAGCCCTCAGCACATTTTTAAGGGCACATTGAAACCCCTGAAAATAGAGGTTTATAATAGAAGTACTGATAGACTTTTGATTGTTTAATAGATGGAAGCATTAACAGGCTCCTAAACTACATTAGCACTTAATGAATGAATATACAGTTGATTCTGTCTTTGATCTTTATCACAATCCATGCCAACCTAAACTCTATGCCAGTTCAAAACTAGATTCAGTTCAGCTGTTTTTAAAATTTTATCTACTATTTTAAAAAATTATTTTCTCTATTTCAAACACAAGATTTTTAGTTTGACTTTATGCAGGGTAATCTTTCCATTAAAAAATATCTGAGGCCTTGATCAAACAATAATTAGTGGTACATGCATGGTGCCTAAATTTTCTCTAACCCCTCTCAAAAACTAACACAATGTTTTAGCTCTTCAGAGAGGGAACAGAGTGACATGTCAGATGTAATCACGGAAACATTATGTGTCTTTACGTTCTTCAAAGTTAGAATTATAGGATATTTCATCTTGATAAGGTGATTAATTAGAGTTATTTCTCATTTTTCTCCCATAGTTTACAGTTTATATAAGGATGGTATACCAAAAAAACAAAACAAACCCCAAAAAACTAAACTAAAAATATAAAATAAAATAAGATAAAAACCCTAAAAGAGTTGACAATGATATACATATCATTTAGAATCCCAGCAATATAACACTCCAACCCTAAACCCAGGGAAAATAAGTCAAGGTACTGTGAGTCTTTTTGAGTCCTTCATAAGGGATTTGATTTCCATGAGCCATGAATTCCATCCATTTTAGGACAGAGTATGTAAGAGATGCTTAGAACAACAGAAGGAAGAGACATGCGGTGAAGATAATTAGTGGTAAACAGAGAATAAATTCTCTCTCAGTAGTGTGTACTTGACATTAATGCCGATGATAATTTACCTGGTTTACAGAATATTCACTTTAATAGAGAGATGAAAATCTGAGATAGCTAGAGAAAAATAGATACTGAAGCCTTTATAGTCTTGATACCAAAATAAAATTAAAATGAGAAACTAGCATGGTAGGTTCAAGCCTTTTGGGAACCCATTAACTTTGCCAGATTTCACATTCTTGCAGCTTCATGGTCTTTGTCTTCTAACAAATTTATCAGCTGAGAGAAGCTGTTTTTCAGTGCATCCATGTCATCGAGAGAGCAGGGCTGCAGAATCCAGCGTTTTCCACGTGCAAGTGGTTCAAGTTCAAAATATTTTTTTACCTAAAGAAAAAAAAAATATGTTAATTATATCAGAACTTTTCTTATACTGAAAATTTAAGAGTGATGAAGTGGGCAGATTTCCAGGAGAATTTATATGAACTGTGATGCCCAGGACTTTTTAGATTCCCATCCAACAGCTGTTGCTATAACGTGGGTTATTTGTTGTGACGTGGGAGTATTTTCTTCAGGGGTGAATGACCCGCTTGCAAGCCACTATTTTACCCATACACTTAAAAGCATGGGAGGGCTGATGAAGTCTCAGGAAGAATTAAATGCACTTATGGGGAACCAGCTGTGGCTCAATTGGTAGGACTCTGGTTTACCATATGGGAGACCCTGGGATTGGTTCCCGGGCCTCCTGGAGAAGGCAAGCCGCCACGAGCAGGCAAGCCACCGCGCAGGAGCTGACTCAGCAGGATGCCGCAGCAGGGGGAGACAAGCAGACACAGAAAAATGAAAAGCAAATGAACACAGCAAACACAAGCAGCAAGGGGGGGGGTATATAAATAAATAAAAATAAATCTTTAAAAAAGATATAAAAATAAATGCACTTATGGCACAGGGCAAAGCAAACTGTAGATGCCAAAAAGACTGGATTCAATCAAAATAACTCTAGCAGAGGAGCTTACAGTACACCACCCTGCTGACTTATTAAACTGACATGCTACCATATGTGCTATATCAATTATTTAAGATAATTATTTTGACCATCAAGCATATAACAAAACAAAAATCTAATTTAAACAATCTTTCTCTCCCTCCCTTAAATTTCTAGTACCTATTTCTGAGACCTGGGAAAGTTTTCTAGGAAAGAGGGTAGAAACCAAGTGTAC
Organism: Chaetophractus vellerosus; assembly: GCA_004027955.1. NCBI lineage: Eukaryota > Metazoa > Chordata > Mammalia > Cingulata > Chlamyphoridae > Chaetophractus > Chaetophractus vellerosus. Next base: position 8,256 of record PVKH010046162.1, read on the forward strand.
GTTTGTACAGATATATACAAACTTACATAAATATACACACATTCGTAAAATCTCTCAGCAATTTTTTTTCTCCCAGTCCTAAATTTTTAGGGAGAAAAAAAGAGATCAGGATCTTACAACTGGTAAGTGGGGTGGAACATTTGCTACCTTAAAAACCTGTTCGATTAGCAAAAACAATGAGCAAAAACAAGCAGATAATGGGCAAAAACAAATGAGCAGGGAGCAGATGTGGCTCAAGCAGTTGAGTGCCCGCCTCCCACATGGAAGGTCCCAGATTCAGTTCCTAGTGCCTCCTAAAGAAAAAAACAGACAGACAATGAGCAGACAATGAGCAAAAAACAATGAATAGACAATAAGCAAAAACAATGAGCGCAAACAATGAGCAAATAGATGAGGGAACCATCTGGGGGGGGGGCTGGAAACAAAAACAAAAACCTGTTTGATTAATAACCAGTCTGAAGTCACTCGTACTGTATTAGCTGGGATACTACCAGCATCTTGTATTACCAAGCCCTGGTGCTAATACATATTGTTACGACTCCCAGAAATATTGGTGATCTTTTCTCAAAGGGCATGTGAAAGCACAAAATTCTTGAAACTCCTTCACTTACAACACTACATGATGCAAGAATAGAACACTGTATATATAGTCCAGCAAGGTTTTATGTAACACAAAATAAATGCAGTAAGTAACAACATCAGAAGAGGCGTTGTGCAAAGGCATTCTTGGTCAAGGCATTTCACTAAATCCCATGTGCCAGGGAAAAATTCCAAGGTCTTAACATAGTACTTGGTTTGGGGGGAAAAAGTGTCTTGCCCTCATGCCATTCCCAAGTGTAGTTTCATTTTGCCTGATCATTGCAAGCACCAGACTATTGTTAACAGCAGTTATAGCATCCAAACTGGTTTTAGTTAAGTGTGCATGTACTTTCACATATGCAAGAATATATATGTAAGAAATACCAAGTTTTTATGCCCACAAAACGCTAACATTTTGCAATTTAAGTGTGTCCCAGAAGTCCTCCTATTTGCAAATTCATAATGAATACTAATTTAAAAAGGCAAAACCCAGAAGACTGTGAAAATCGAAGGATTCCTTTATTTTGGTTGGGAAGAGTAATGGAAATCTCATTTACAGATTAGAAAATGAGTACCCAACTTCAGAGGCATTTATAAACCATGTGGTTAAGAGTATCCTTGTTTATGAAAAATTTAAAACCTATACCTTTAGTTTCTCTCCTTTAGGACTCAGCATAATTTACATCCAGGAGAATCTTGTGCTATGACCTGTGTGGGCTAAGATCTGGATCAAGGCACCCACCCTGCCCTGCCACAGAAGCTGCCAGTCAGCAGACCAAGGAAGCTATAGGCCGGGAGGGGGAGAGCGGAGTTGGCAGGAGCTACAGGTGAAAGAGGAGGTAGTTGCTCTGAAGAGTTTAAAATCAGTGATGAGAGCCTCTTTCCTTCTCCTATAAGGTGAGGCTTCAGACTGCACCACTGAGCTCAGAAATGGGTGACTCCTGTGCTTACAATGCAATCTGGTATTTGATCAGTAATTCTGAATAGAGCGACAGCATGCAGCGTGCTCAAAGTATGGCACACTCACAAAGGTGGACCCTTGATGCATTTTCTAACCCCAAATCCAAAGGACAGTATCGTAAGGTCTGCTGATAACTGGGAAGAGGGCTGGTGGTAAGAAATTAAATAAATTAAAAGAAAGAAAAAGACAAAGACAATAAGGCTATCTCACTAATAGTACTTGCTCCAAATGGTTCATTTAAAAATGACATCGAGTTGATCCTGGTAGCATATTTACAGCTAATTTGAAAAAATATTACATTTAAATAATCTTAAAATATTTTTAATTTGTGATATTTTACAATACTGACCAGATACAAAAAACACTGAGGTTCAGCTATTTATTTTGTTGGTTTCTAGGCAACTGAAAATATAGTCTCTCTTGTTGGCACATATAATAAAGATGTCTGAACCTTGGAAGATAATAAAGATGTCTGAAGGTAGCTATGTTTCAGTAATTGGTCCTGCTGAATATTAAACATGAGAAGGAAAGGGAAGCTGCAATTTCAGAGTGGTCACTAGATAAAGGCAGCTGGTAGTGTTATGCTGACAACTATGGCTGGGTAATTGAGATTTTCAGATCTGTAACC
>PVKH010046163.1:0-10423 GCA_004027955.1 Chaetophractus vellerosus
ACAATCATCTCTATAGAGGCAGAAAAAGCATTCAATAAAATACCTTTCCTGATAAAAAACATGCAAAAGATAGGAATAGAAGGAAACTTTCTGAACATGATAATGGGTATTTATGAAAAACCCGCAGCTAACATCTTCAGTGGTGAAATCCTAAAAGTTTTCCTTCTAAGATTGGGAACAAGAAAAGGATGTCCACTATCACCACTCTTGTTTAACATTGTCTTAGAAGTACTTGCTCAAGCACTGAAGCAAGAAAAAGATGTAAAAGTCATCCAAATTGGAAAGGAAGAATTAAAAATTTCACTATTATTAGACAACATGATCTTTTTTTTTTTTTTAAGATTTATTTATTTTATTACATATCTCCCCTTCCCCCCGCTGCGGTGACGTGCCGAGAGTGGTCACTGCGCAGGCGCGGCTTTCCCCGCTTGTGGGCGGTCTCTGCGTCCGTTCACGGCCGGCGCTTGCTTCTGTTCGCGGGTGGCTGGCTGCGCTCCATCCGCGGGCGACCTGCCCTGCCCGTGGCGGCTCTTGCCCTGTCCGTGGCAGCTTCTTGCCCTGCCCACGGCGGCTCCGGCCCACCCGTGGCGGCTTGCCATTCTCAAGGCGGTCTGCCCGCTAGGAGAGGTCCCCGGGAATCGAACCCAGGGCCTCCCATGTGGTATGCCAGCGCCCTATCCACTGGGCTATCGAGCCGGCCCGACAACATGATCTTATACATAGAAAGCTCTGAGAAATCTACAGCAAAGCTTCTAGAACTTATAAATGAGTTCAATAAAGTTGCAGGCTATAAGATCAATGCACAAAAATCAGTAGCATTTCTGTACACCAATAACAAGCAACCTGAGGAAGAAATCAAGCAAAGAATACCATTTACAATAGTAACTAAAAGAATCAAATACCTAGGAATAAATTTAACTAAAGATATAAAGGACTTATATACAGAAAACTACATAACACTGTTAAAGGAAATCAAAGAAGCCTTCAATAAGTGGAAGAACATTCCCTGTTCATGGATAAAAAGAATAAACATCATTAAGACGCCTATCCTACCCAACTAATCTACAGATTTAATGCAATCTCAATAAAAATTAAGACAGAATTTTTTAATGAATTGGAAAAACTAACTACGAAATTTTCTTGGAAGGGTAAGAGGCCCCAAATTGCCAAGGACATATTGAAAAAGTAAAATGAAATTGGAGGTATCATACTAACTGACTTTAAAACTTACTACAAAGCTACAGTGCTCAAAACTGTGTGGTATTGGCACATGGATGGACATACTGACCATTGAAACTGAATTGAGAGTTCTGATATAGATCCTTACATATACAGTCATCTGATATTCAACAAGGCCACCAAGCCCATTCAGTTGGGAGAGAATGGCCTCTTCAACAAGTGGTGCTTGGAGAACTGGATATCCATATCCAAAAGAATGAGAGAGGAACACCGTCTCACAACTTACACAAAAATCAACTCAAGATGGATCAAAGATCTAAATATAAGAGCCAAGACCATAAAGACCTTGGAAGATAATGTAAGGAAGCATCTACAGGATCTTGTAGTAGGAAATGGCTTAAAGAACTTTACACCCAAAGTATAAGCAATGAAAGAAAAAATAGATAAATGGGACCTCCTCAAAATTAAAAACTTTTGCACCTCAAAAGAGTTTGTCAAGAAAGTGAAAAGGCAGCCTACTCAATGGGAGACAATATTTGGTAATCATATATCTGATAGAGCCCTTATATCTAGTATATATAAAGTATTCCTACACCTTGATAATAAAAAGACAACTCACTTTAAAAATGGGCAGTAATTTGAACAGACACTTTTCCAGAGAAGAAATAAAAATGGCTAAAAGGTACATGAAAAGATGCTCATCATCACTAGCTATTAGGGAAATGCAAATCCAAACTACAATGAGATATCATCTTACCCCCATTAGACTGGTGGCTATTAAAAAACAGAGGACTTAAACATGAAAAATAAAATACACAATAATTTGGAAAACTAAAACTAAAATAAAATTTAAAAAAATAAAAATTTGGTATATTAAAAAAATAATGTTATTGATGACTATGCTTATGAGCCTTTGCTCTTGAAATTGCAACTTAGGCTAGTGTTGTAAGGTGCCTAAGAGTTACCCCTGAGAGCCTCTATGTTGCTCAAATGTTACCTCTCCTTAAGCCAAACTCAGCATATAAATGCATTACCTTACCCCCAGCGTGGGATATGACTCCCAGGGATGAGGCTCCCTGACACTGAAGGATTACTACCAAGCACTGGTTGGTGATGCAACTGGAAAAAGACCTTGAATAGAAAGGGGAAAAAGTGAAGACAAATGAATTTATATGGCTAAGAGGCATCAAAATGAGTTGGGAGGTCATCAGAAAGACAACGCTTATGCACATCTCAGCAGGATCTCTTAGACTGCCAAAGTAGATACTATCCCAAATAGTGGGTTCTACAGTTATTGCAGATAGCTCCAGAATTTGGTGCCTTGCCATGAGGCCCTACTTTGGATTTTGTGCTCCCAAGTGTGACAGAGTTGGACTCCATTGTGACTTCTCTATACATGCCTCTTCTGTCCCTTCTATTCGAACCTATAGTTGGTGCTGGAGTTGGTAGGTATACATCCAAGAGACTTGAATCTCTGGGTTGTCCGTGTGCCAGCTGGGCCCTGAGCCTCAGCGGAGTTGCAACACCTACTTTTCAGTTCATAGGACTCACCCAGGACAACTAACAAGGAGGTAAGGAAGGACAACCACCACACCAAGAAACCGAGAAAGTCTACAAGTGCAAGCAAGAGAGTCCCATCCATCAACCATATGTGATCAAAACCCCTTCTCAATTAGAGGTGGAATGGGCATCACCATCCCAGAATCCTCAGAATTGGGGAATAAAATATAGACTAGAGTAGATTTACAGGTATTCTACTATAGAATTATTGGGATTCTAGCAATGCAAGAAACTATATCATGGATGTGAAGACAGTGGCACTGGAGGTGCTGAAGTCAGGGAGAAAGAAAAAGAGGTGGAATATGGGGGCATTTTCAGGACTTGGAATTGTCCTGAAGGACATTGCAATGACAGATATAAGATATTATATATCCTGCCATAAACTACAGAATTGAGTGGAAAAGAGTGTAAACTAAAATGTAATCTATAATCCATGCTTAGTGGCAATGCTCCAAAATGTGTTCATCAAATGAATGAATATACCACACTAATAAAAGAAGTTGTTAACGTGGGGAACAGTAGCAGGTGTGGGGATTGGGACATATGAGAATACCTTATTTTTCTTAATGTAACCTTTTTTCTTTATATATATATTAGGATACATTGATTACATAAATATTACACAGAAATTGTAGGAGTACCCATATGCCACACCTCCCACACCTCCCACAACCTCCACATATATATCCTTCATCAGTGTGGGACAATGACTGTAATAGATATACACATTTTGGGGCTTTGCCATCAAGCATGGATCACAGCTCAAACTGTAGACCACCCTCTCTCCCACACAGTTCTACATGATACATGATGATATAAAATGGCCTATATGCTCCATTGCAACATCATCAGCACAATTCCCAAGTCCCCCCAAAAAAACCCCATATTACAATTGCCCTTCCCTCTCCCTGCCCCCAAAGTGTCCAGTGGTCCCTGGCTCAATATAATTTTGCAATTTCTTCCATTACATGAATCACAACTCTATAACAGGACACCAACAAGTCCATTCTAGTCCATAGTTCTTCCCCCAATCCCGAGGAGTCTGGGATGGTGATGTCCCCTCCACCACCAAGTGAGGGGCAGCTTATATCCCATGGATATGATGGAAGAGTTGTCCTGCCTGCAGCTTCAGGCTCTCTCCATTCCCCAGGATAGCCGTGATCCATCATTATCTCCCCACTAGGTGTCCTGGGTGAGTCCATTGAGTTGTAGAGTAGGACTCGCAGGTCCACAGAGCCTCTGGACCCAGTTGGCACAAGGACAGACCATAGGCTCTGGTCTCTGGAAGTACACCTAAAACTCTGGCATCAAATATAAGTTTGAATAGAAGAGACAGATCGACCATGTGCAGTGAAGACATATTTCGATCAGGCTCTGTCACTCTCAAGAGCAAGGATTCCAAATTAGGGCCCATTGGTAAGGCACCAAACTCTGGGGCTATTTGTCCTGATATAGGACCTGGATATCTCCAAAGCCCTCAGGAGGCCCTCTGTTTGGGGTGAAATCCATATTGGAAGCCTAGGATGTCCTACAGAGATCTGCATAAGTGTCACCTCTGGTTTGACCTGCCAACTCACTTTGAAGTCTCTTAGCCCTATGAAATCATTTGTCTTTACCATTTCCCTCTTTTATTCGGAGTCTTTTTCCAGACGTTCTGCCTCTTAGCATTTGTAACATTTTATATAATCTAAGTATCTTTTAAATATATATTTTTTAAAAAGAAGTCTATAAGTATTGGAGAGGATATGGATGAAAGGGTACCCTCATCCACTGCTGGTGGGAATGTTGAATGGTGCAACCATCGTGGAGGACAGTATGGTGAGTCCTCAGAAAATTAACTATAGAACTGCCATATGATCTTGCAATTCCCCTACTGCATATACCCAGAAGAACTGATAGCAAGAATGTGAACAGATATATGTACAGCAATGTTCATGGCGGCATTGTTCACTATTGTCAAAAGTTGGAATCAACCCAAATGTTCTTCAACAGATGAATGGATAAACAAATTGTGGTATATACATACAATGGAATATTACTCAGCTGTAAGAAGGAATACAGTATTGCCACACGTGATAAAAGGATGAATCTTGTGGACCTTATGTTGAAATGAAGCAAGCCAGGCACTGAAGGATAAACATTACATAACCTTACTGATACGAATTAGGCAAATTAAGCAGACTCACAGAGCTAAAGTCTGGAAGATAGGTTTAGAGGAAATAAAAAGGGAGAAGAACGTTGTGAGCCAATGCCCATATGGGCAAAATTTATGATAAAATGGAAGTGTGTAGTTGTGTAGTGGAGGGGCATGACAGGGGTACAGTGATACTATCAGGTTGGGCGGGGCTGGTTTGTCAGGGGGTAGGGTGGGGAGGACGGGCTGGACTGTCCATGGAAATGGGGTGAGGGTTGGGGGAGGGAGCAGGTGAATATTGGGGATTGGTGGGTACATGGTTCAAACTACAGTGTTAGGAATGCTCCTTTGGCAAATATGGCAGGAGAAGGTTACTGGTTTAGGGTGTTGGATATGGAGCTATTCAGGACAGGATGCCCTTGGGGCAGGGTTCTAGGGAGTATGTGAGTGTTCATCTTGTCATAGTGTGTTTTATCCGTGGGTGGAGACACACATAATGAGCAGGAAGGTGGTGGACTCCCACCCTGGGGAGGCCCACTATGGTCTCAAGTAGAGGAGCAGGAGTCTCTTGAGAGCATGGATGGTGCCTAATAGGGGAGGACAGACCAGTGTGTCAAGCCATCAGTGTTGTTTCAAGTAACGATGAATCTTGTCCTTCAAGGAGTAAAACCTGGTGGTTGCCATGGCTCCCAAGGGGAGGGTGAGGGAGGAGTGGAATAGATGGAACAGGGGGCATTTTGGGGGCAATGGAAGTGTTCTACATGATCTTGCAATGATGAATACAGGCTTTGTTAAATTCATCAAAATTTATGAAAGTGTATGTCCCAAAATGTAAACCATAATGTAAACCATTGACCATTGTTGGTAGCTGTTTCAATATTTGTATATCAGTTGTAATAAATGTACCATCCACATATACAATGTTATTAATAGGGGTTGGGGGAAATGGGGGAGGATGTTGGGTATATGGGAGTCCCCTGTATTCAGTGCATGACTTTCTGTAACCTAAAATTTCTTTAAAGACAAATTGAAAGAAGTAAGACACTGGGGGAATAAACAGAAAAAATGTCACTGTACATACAAGACCACAGATCTTACAGTGATGAAAGGCAAAATGTCAAAAAGACTTTTTAAATATTTATTCATTATTTTTTATTATCCCCCAATTTTTTATTTTTACCCTTCTAATTTTTTTATTTTTTATTTCTTATTTTTAAAATTATCATTATTAATTCATTTTCTTCTTAATTGTATTTGGCTATTTTATTGGCTTCATTTTAGAAGAGGTTTGGATCACAGAAGGGTTACAACTCTGGCAAGGGAGGATGGTTTATAAATAAAGAACAAATACAGTAAATAAACAAATCTTTAAAAAATACATTAGAGGCACATAATAGCAGATTTGAGTTGCTGGAAGACATAATTAATGATTTCAAGGACAGAACTTCTGAACTGGAAAATACAGGAGAAACAAAAAAGAAAAGAATGAACAAATGGAACAGGGTCTCGGGGGATTGAATGATAGTGTGGAACATGCAAACATATGTATTTTAGGTATCCAAAAAGGAAGAGAATGGAAAAGGGGCAGGAAGAATATTTGTGGAAATAATGACTGAAAAATTTCCAATCCTCATGAAAAACAAGAATATCAATATTCAAGAAGAACAACATACCCCAAACAGAATATATCTGAATATATCTGAGATATCTACTCTTCAGAATGACAAATGTGAGAGATAAAGAGAGGTTTCTGAGAGAAGAATGAAAAATGTGTCACTTACAAGAGAGTCTCAATAAGTCTAAGTGCTGATCTATCACCAGAAACCATGGAGGCAAGACAGTGATACAATATATTTAAGATATTTAAAGAAAAATTACTGTCAGCAAATAATTCTTTATCCAGAAAATCTATCCTTCAGAAATGACAGTGAGTTTAAAGTCTTCGCAGACAAAAACTGAGAGAATATGTCACCAGTAGACCATGTCTACAATAGATACTAAAGTGTGAGTTACAGGCTAAAAAGAAAAGACAAGGGCAAAAGCCTTGGAGAAGAGTAAAGAAATGAAATTATAAATAAGAATAACTGGAAGTGTTAAGGTACAGAAAATAGTAAGATATGACAAGGGAAAGCCAAGGTATAAAATGACAAAGTTGGTAATGCTTTTACAGTAATAACATTGAATGCTAATGGATTGAACTCTCCAATCAAAATATGTAAAGTGAAAGAATGGTTTAAAAAATGAGCCATCTGTTTGTTCTACACATAAGACTTACCTTAGACACTAGGACAACATCAGGCTGAAAGTAAAATACTGGAAAAAAACATTCCATGCAAATAGTAATCAAAAAGTTCTAGAGTAGTGATCCTAAAATCAGACAAAATAGATTTTAAATTCAAAACTGTTTCATGAGTTGAAGATGCCATTATATATTAATAAAATGGAATATTCATCAAGAAAAATAACCATCATAAATACTATTCACCTGACTTTGGTTCCCCAAAATACGTGAGGCACATACTGGCCAAATTGAAGGGAGAAATAGAAGTCTCTACAATAATAATTGGAGTCTTCAGTGCTCTACTCTTGGCATTGGGTAGAAAATCTGGAAAGAGGATAAATAAGGAAATAGAGAGTTTGAATAATATAAATGAAGTAGACCTAACAGACATTTATAGAATATTATACACCAAAACAGCAGGATATACTTTCAACTCAAGTAGTCATGGATCTTTCTTCAGGATAGATCTTATGTTGGGACGTAAGTCAGACCTCAATACATTTTAAAAGATTGAAATTATAGAAAGCACTGTCTTTGATCATAAAAAGAATAAAGTTGAAAATTAATATGGCAGGAAAAGAAGAAATCACAAATATATGGAAATTAAAGCATGTGTTCTTAAATGATCACTGGTTCAAATAATAAATTGCAAGAGAAATCAGTAAGTATTTTGAGACAAATGAAAATGAGAAGACAACATATCAAAACTCATGAAATATAGGAAAGGCAGTGCTGAGAGGGAAATATATAGCTCTCAGTACTTACATTAAAAAAGAAAAAAAGCTAAAATCAAAGACCTAACTGCACACCAGGAGGAACTAGAAAAAGAATAGCGAACTAATCCCAAAGTAAGCAGAAGGAAAGAAATAATAAAAATTGGAGCAGAAATAAAAAATGGAGAATAAAAAACAACAGCAACAACAAGAAAGTCATCAGATCCAAAAGTTTCTTCAAAAAGATCAACAAAATCAACAAATCTGTAAACTAACAGAGAGAAATGCAAATACATAAAATCAGAAATGAGAAGGGGGACATGACCACTGACACAGAAGAAATAAGACATCATAAGAGGATGCTATCAACAACTGTACATCAACAAATGACAATGTTGATGAAGTGAACAAATTCATAGATACACATGAACAACCCACCCTAACCCCAGAAGAAATCAAAGACCTCAACAAAACAATCACATTTAAAGAAATTGAAATAGTCATCAAAAACCTCCCCAAAATGAAAAGCCCAGGACCAGATGGCTTAACAAGTGAATTCTACCAATTATTTAAAGAAGATCTAATATGAGTCTTGCTCAAACCCTTACAAAAATGTTGAGCAAGAAGGGAGGCTACCAAACTCTTTCTAAGAAGCCAGCATCACTTTGAGACCAAAGTAAAACAGTGATGTTATGAAAAAAGAAAAGTATAAGCCCATTTCTCTAACTACTATAGATGCAAAAATCCTCAACAAAATACTTGGTAACTGAACCCAAAAGTACATTTAAAAATTATACAAGATGATCAAATTGGTTTTATACGAGGTATGGAAGAGTGGCTCAGTATAGTAAAATCAATCCATGCAATACACTGCAATAAAACATTGAAGATGAAAAATCAAAAGATCATCTCAATTGATTCAGAAAAGGTATTTGACAGAATACCACATCCTTTCTTTATAAAAAACAATCTGAAAGATAGGAATAGAAGGAAACTTTCTCAATATGAAAAGTGCATATATGAAAAACCCAAAACTAACATTGTACTCAATGGTGAAAGACTGAAAGCTTTCCTGCTGAGATTGGAAAAAAGACAAGGATGCCCACTCTCTCCACTAATATTCAATATTGTGCTAGGAGTTCTAACTAGATCATTTAGACAGGAAACAGAAATAAAACGTACCCAAATAGGAAAGGAAGAAGTAAAACTTTTGCTTTTCACAGATTATATGATCCTAAACATAGAAAATCCTGAAAAATCCACAAAATTCCAAGAACTAATAGACAATTTCAGGTAAGTGGTGTGATACAACATTCATATGCAAAAAACAAATAGCATTTCTATATACTGTTAATGAGCAAACTAAGGAGGGTGTCAGAAAAAAATTCTACTTACAATACTGTGGGAGCCCAGGGCCCCCAGGATGTCCCTCTTAAATGAAACACAGCCCAAAGCATGTAGATACTGGCATAATCAGTACACTCACTAGTTAAAGAGTAACATGCCTCCTCTGGGAAAACAATATACAGATGGTTCTGCAAACTTTAATCCTCTCAAGGCTTTAATCCTAGCAAGAACATCACCAAACATCCCATTTATGGGCCTCATGTAACCCTTGCAGAAACTGTTTTCATACTCTATGGAATGTCTTTGTCCTGAGACCCCATATATTGCCTCTCCTCTTGTCACTTCTTAGTGGAGCACTATCTTCATTCTTTGACTGGCCACCATCAAAGAACCTCTCCTGTTGGTAAGTCCCAATAAAGCAAATGTTTAACCATTTGCCTGGTGAGTTCTTTGGTCTTACTGCTGCCCCAAGTTGTGCCCTTCAAAGTTGGGTTGGAACAATTGGTGAACCACTGCCAGGAGACCAAAGAACCACTGGCAGTGGTGGGCTCTGGGAAGGGAGAATCCATGGGTGGAATCCCAAGTTATCCTATAACATCCATGTGGGGAGGGTTGGCAGCCCTCCTGGACAAATGGGGACCAAATGAATGGGGACTGCTGAGAGAATATGGTGTTCTCCACTTGCTTGACTGTTGCAGAACTCCTCAGGAGTATGAGGATGCTCCCAAAATGCTAATGAGCATACAGCACATTGTACAAGAACAAAAGACAATGAAGACAATGAAGTTTGGTAAAGATAGCAGGTACTCCATTTGCCAGCTGGACCCAGAACTTCGGTGGAGTTGCAAAACCTACTCCACAGTTCACTAGACTCACCCAGGACAACTGGCAGGGAGATGATGATGGACAACAGCCATCCCAGGGAACGGAGAGTGCCTGCAGCTGAAGGCAGGATAGCCCCATCCATCTTCCCCATGAGATATAAGGCCCTCTCAATTGGAGGTGGAGTAGATGGCTGTTCTAGTCAGGGTTCTCTCGGGAAACAGAATCAACACAAGATCTCTGTTAAAAATATAAGATTTTATAAGAGTCTCTCACGTGACCGTGGGGATACACAAGTCCAGGTTCCGCTGGCAGGCTGCAAGCCAGGGGCTCCGATGAAAGACTGATGAAGGGTCCTCGATGAGTTTGCTCCGATGAAAGACTGAT
>PVKH010046164.1:0-10421 GCA_004027955.1 Chaetophractus vellerosus
TGTAACAAAAAAAAAAAAAAAAAACAAAACAAAAAAGGCCTGAGAGAGGTACAAAAGGAGCTGGTGGGGAAGGCTGAGAAGTCATCAAGAGAAGAAATCGAGCTAGACTGGTGTCTGAAAAGCCAAAGCAAATGTTCCATCCAGCACTCCCACTGGCCCCCGCGGGACCCAGCTGCTCCAGCGGCTGCAGAGAGCCAGCCGCCAGCAGCCCAGCCTCGGGAAGGCTCAGTGCACCGCGTGGTGGCCCGCAACACAATGCACACTCACTTCCCTGCCTCCAAGATGCCCAAAGGGAACGTCAGCTCGGCTAAGGGGCAGTGAAGGAGGTGCCCAGGGGGAGATGGCGCGGTTGTCACCTCAACTTACCCCTCCTGAGAAAATGGAAACTAAGCCAAAAAAGACAGCAGGAAAGGATAAATCTTCAGACAAAAAAAGTGCAACCAAAAAGGAAAAGGGGAGCAAAAGGAAAACAGGCCAAAGTAGCTAACCAAGAAACTAAAAGTGAGGCACGTTCAGCCTCTGATGAAGCAGGAGAGAAAGAAGCCACATCTGATTAGTATGGTATATTATGACTTACCAGTGGTCCCCGCATCTTACATTTTGAATAATCCAGAAGAATATTTTTATCAACTACTTTGTAAACGCAAACTTGTTAGTAGTTCTAGAAAAAAAAATTTTAGGAGATTGGAATCCTACCTTATCCCCACTTTTTTTTAAGTGTAAATGCTCTTCAAGAGGTGAAACAATTTGCTAGCTGTTTTTTGTTTGTTTGTTTTTGGGTTTTTTGTTTTTTTTTTTTTGATGTTGCTGTTGTTTTTTGGTACAACCAAAAATTAGTGGGATATTGAATTATGGGAGGCTTTGACTGTCTTGGATGTCAATCTAACATTCCATAAGTTGGGAGAGGAGCAGTTTTTATATCCTATAATATAGCACTTGCTAAATGGTAATTTGAAGTCACACTAATGCATTTAACATGTCTTAAACATTTTAAATCGCTTCTAGTCCCACATTGTCTTTTAGTAGAATTGTTTCTTAAAGAAAACTACTCCCTGGTTTTAGCTCTCGCTGCTGGAATTGTGTGCACTCTGTAACATCTTTAGTTGTGGCTTCCTAATAATACTGGAAATTTGGGTATGTGGTGTGTATGATATTAAATTGTGAATTAGTGGGACCTACAGTATAACAACTTATCAACATTTCAAGGTATTGGTAATTGATGGTCTCTTAAGGAAATTTTGCCTCCAAATTTTAAGCTAAAAAGACAAGGGATAACTTTAGAAAATAATTACCATTGTATGGCTTTTTAGATTTTCAGTATGTTCATTACGAATTGTATACAAATTGCTCATAATATTGGTGTCCTGATCTTCAAAACAACCAATAAAATCTCAATTATGAAAGAAAAAAAAGTCAAAGTAAGAGGGAATGTCGAGCAAGGTGGAAATAATTCCTGTGTTAAATGTTAGAGAAAAGTTCAAAAGAATAAAAACTGGGGGGACAAAAAGGTTTTAAGATAAGGAAATTAGGAAGTACTTGGGTGATTCTGGCTTTAACTAGACCATATTTCTTTTATATTTTGATACTTGAAATGGATGTTTTATTATAGACTTTCTAAAGAACTTCTGGCTCTCTGCATCTGAAATCTCTGCAAAAGCAGATTTTTCCACAGAACGTGAAATGTGCTTATATCCTTACATTTTCCTTTAGGATAAACAATTTTTAAGCATGCAAGCAAAAAGGAAGAGACATTCACTTTAAAAAAAAAAAAAAGCATATACTGTTCATGAAAAGGGACATTTCTAAAAGGGTTGGAAGTGATAATTGCAATTTTTCTCTGTAGGAAAGGAAATAACTTAGATTCAGGAAAAGCAGCTTGCTGACAAGGCAGTCAGTCACATGGCTCCCTGAAGGAAGTTAAGAGATTGGTTTTTTAAGGTCATGGTTCAATGGAAAGTGAAGTTGATGCTCACTTGAATAAAGCTTTCTTCAGTTATACTGAGTGGACTGTCAAAAATAACCAGCAGACAGAATAGGATGGGATGGTAATGCCTCTCTCAGCACTCCAAGCCTCTAAATGTCAAATCTGATTATTTGTGGAAAAAGCAAACATCTTGAAAAATGATAAGAAAGTTCATATAGGAGATTTCCTGGTTCAACATCCTGGTCCCATTCTATGACTATTTTCTGAACAAGAACAAAAGGGTCTTAAAAGTATAGCATTTTCCTTCTGTGAACAATTAGATCCATGGCCCTCCACATAAATGTGCATTTATGGTGTCCTATATTCATATTCATAAATGGCACACATTTATGTTACTTCTACTCAAGAAATTGTCTAAGAATATGTATGGATTCAAAGGAAATGAAAGAAAAAGGAGATCAGATTAATTGAGAGGCTACTGTACTTCAGGCACTTGCTGACTCTGGCATATTAATGACCTCAATCTATGAATCATGCCCATTGTCCAAAGAGCTGAAGAATCCGCTAAAAAATTAGAGAATTCTTCAAGTTTCTGCAAGGCCCACTGGTTATTATAACATGGTTATGAAAGATCTTGGTCCTGTTCTCACTCTAAATCAAGGATAACATAGGTCTAACAATATATACCAAAGGACAAAGAGGAAAATTATCTTGGGCACCACACTATGAACTGATTCCTCTAATTTTTGAGGTTCCATCTCATGGTTCTCTTTTAGAAAGCAGGCTGTGTACACTATAATAAAAGCTGATGGTACTATCTAAGTATTTTTCATTTTCCTAGAATTTTATACACCTCTGTCATCTATTCCGACATCTTACCCAATGTAGGAATCCCTCCTACCCAGTGAGACATAAATATCTAGACTTTGGCATCACACAGAGCCGAGTTCCAATTCCAGCACTGTCTCTTGCAAGCTGTGTACTTAGGCAAGTCGCTTAACTACTTAAAGTAAAAAGGGGATGATTAAAATGTCCTCTTTGTGGAACTGTTAAAAAGACTAAATGAGATACTATTGTTATACACTTGATATGGTGCTCAGCTTAAATGATAGATGGGAGAAAAAAATGGCTTGAAAAATTTTAGTTACCTGGAACTCATTATTTTAAGTAGTAGGTTATCTCATTTCAGAAATCTTTAAACGCTGTAAAGTCTTTCCTTTGATTAAGCCAAAATCTATCTTATTCTTAATTTTTCCCATGAATCTTAATTCTATCCTCTGGAACACCATGAAGTAAATGTAGTTTCTCAAACATTTCCATTCCATTCAGTACTGAACTTTTCACTGTTGAAATACAAAGATAAAACATAATTCTAGGCCCAAAGGATCTTAGGTAATAAAGGAGACATATACACAGATATGTATCCATTAAGTGATTCAGTTAAAGTGTTTAGGGGTTCAGCAGTATACCTTGTGTGTTCAATTATTATACAGAACAGGTACTTCAAAGTACAAGAAAAAAGGGCTGTTTAAACACAAAGGGGGAAGAGGTGAAGTCTAACTGTGATTGAGAAGATTCATGGAGGAGGACTTGTACTCTACCCTGAAGGATGTGTAAGACAAAAGTGCAGCCTGGAGGAAGCTGAGGCATATTCACAAATCAAGCGGCTGTGCACTTTCACAAAAGCAGTTTTTCCAAACTGTGGGCTGCAGGCGTGAATCTTTAGGGTTTCAAGGGATATGTAAGTCTACATACGTACCAAACATGAACAGGCTGAACAACAAAAATAAATGCCTCTCCCAAATGTAAGCTAACTGCTGTTGTAGTTAAAAATACAGTTGTAATTCTGTGTTTTTCTTAATCACTGGTAGTTCAAGGCACAACTACTAACTTGGGTGAGTCCTTGGGAAATTAACATAAAAAATTAACATTATGAAGGAGTTCACACATGAAAAGTTGGGGAAGTATAATACCAAGTCAGAGTACAGAGTAAATGAGCAGGAGTAGGCCATTCCCTCCTCCTGGCAGAGCCGTTAGCCTCGTCTACACAAGGGTATCATTGTAGCAATTCACCCCCTTTATAAACTTTTCCTTACTACTAAATCATTCTCATTATTATACAAATATGTCCTGATTTCTCCCAATCAGAAAAAACAAACAAACAAACAAACAAAAAAAAACAGTCCATCTCAACACTTGCTTCCACCTCCAACCAGCTATTTAAAAAAGAAAAAAAAATCCTGGAGTGGGTGGGTAGGAAATGTTGGGTATATGCACAGATTCCAATTGTTATTCTCTCTGTGGGTTTTGCCTTCAAACTATGCCTGTTATACGACTTCTTAGCTCCACCTTTACCTCTACCACTGCCATCCAAACCATTGTCATCTCTTTCTAGGATCCCAGGAGCTTCCTAACTGGTCTTCCTTTTTTCAACCCCCAGCTCCCTCTAGTCTATTCTCAACATAGCAGTCAGAACAATCCTGTTAAAACATGTCAGATCAGATCATCCCTCTGTTCAAAATTCCCCAGATTTTTCCTATTTCATTCAGAGAAAAATTCCAGTCCACAGAGTGATCTCTTAGGACTCCACTCTCTGTGCTCATAGTTATCTTTCTCATTCCATCTCCCACATCTGCTCTCCTCTTTCGCTCTGCCTCTGCCCCACTGGCTTTCTCACGGACTCCTGAGCCGGCCAGGTAGATTGGCTCTGCCTCAAATGATTATGCAGCATATCCTAATTCTTTGCTAGCAAATTTTCACTTTTCCATATGATTTCTAGTTTTTATGATTTCTATTGTTTATAATAGTTAGGGCTGGTCTACAGTGAAAAATTAGCTTTCTCTAGAAACCCCATTAATAAAAAATATTTATTTTTGTTTTTTAACATACCTCAATAACTTCTCCAGATATATATTTTTTATCATGTGGCCTATTTTCAGCTTTCATTCTCCTTAAATTCTCTTTATTATTGCACATGGTTGGCAGCTCCTTCTACTGAAAGTTGCTTCTGCCATGGCTTCTGGTTCTTCCTATAGGTCTACTATCTCACTGATTGCTCCTTTTCAGTCTCCTTCATTAGCTCTTCCTCCTCAGCTCCCAGCCCTTAAATAAGGGCAATTTAAAGAATCCTATCTTTGGCCTCTGGCTTTTTCCACATATTCTCCCCAGGAAATTTTATCCACTCACGAATTCCATCTCCACCTGTACACTGACTACTCCTAAACTTAGCCCAGTTTCATTCCTCAGCTCTTGTCCCTATTGCTTACTAGTCAGTTCCATCTGCAAGTTCTACTGTCACTTCAAGCTTAACATGTCCCAAACTGAACTCATTAAATTCTTTTTCAGGCAGTTGTTTCAGCATATCATATCCTCAGTGAATGCACCACCGGAAAGAAACCAAGCTATAAATCTCTGAGTCCTTACTGTTTGCCTCACCCATTTCCTTGCAGAATTCCTCAGGAGGTGCTTTCCCCAAGCTGCAGTCTGCATCTGTGACTCTTTGAACATAAGAGGATGAATGGCTTAATTCAAATCTGACCTTAAAATTAGAAACCATATTCTATGTTCAACAAGGCAATGTTTTGGTACCCAAAAATGATGGGTGTGGGTTCTAAATGCCAAGAAACCATGGGGGGCAGGGGAGGACGTATTCTAGCTCTGACTTTTGTGTTCTTAGGAAGGGTAGTGAGGACTCCAGAAATCATACCCTTCCATTAAGAATAAGTTGTAAAAGTGATCCACCTGTGACTCACTATTGTAAAGACCAGAGAGTTAGCTGGGGGTTGTAAGTCATCGGACTTCCAAAGTCACCTGACTTATGATCTGGAATGTATAATATGATATATTACAAAATAATTGTATTTTATTTTGGTTTGTTTTGTGCTTTGGAGTGAGGGGAGCTTCTTCTTTACACGTTCATGCTAAGATCATTGGAACTCTGCTCCAGACCTAGTTAGTGGAGTTAAAGGGGCAGATTGATGGTAGTTAAAAGCCTGTGCTCTGGAGTGGAACTGGCCAAATTCAAATCCCCTCACTAGCTCTTAGGCCCTCTTGGGGGCTAAGCATAAAGTGGAGGTTCCCATTCTTGAGAAGAGAGTAGGATGACCTGGTTTGGGGAAAGTATCAGAACTATTTTAAATAGTGATTAGGACCATTAAAAGAAGGCATTTGCAAGTTTTTAAACATTGATAGTAAATATTGTTCTATATCTTCTCATTCTTTAAGTTGTGAAATAAAGTTGTATTTCTTGTTTCGTGCAGAATGTAGGCTATTTTAGGGCAAGGCTATTTTATGTAAAAAGCCCAAGCAGGATGCTCTTCTTGTTGTCCATTCCTTTTCCTCTCCGTCACCCTCACGTCAGAATGATCTGTGCCTTGGATAGATGCTCCATTAACAGACACCATCACCCACTTCACTGCAGTTGCCATAAAACATGCAATGTCTAAAAGGAAATACATAACTCGTGAAGATTGTGAACTTCCAAAGTTTGCATTTTCAAACCTATGAAAAAGTGGCAAATATCACAAGGCAGCAATAAGGCTATTTTGGTGTTTCATGAATTTCGCCTGGATAATGATACCCAACTACACTGACATCAGGATAATCCTTTCCTGTGGGCTTAATATTATGTTTTTCCCTCTTCCAAACTCCCCTCACAAAAACTTAGTGGCTCTAACAGCTTGCCACTAAACTCTCTTTCAGATACTGTGTTCTCATCAAAGTAAAAGAACTGTGCCTCTCTGGAGCATTTGCATTACCTCTAAATTAAATGTCTGCTATTTTGCCTAAAGCTGGGGCATGGAATTTTAGCATTCAGCAGGCATCCAGAGTCCTGACCTCATTAGGCATTTTTAGGACTCCAGAAATCATACTAGCTAAATTTGGAAGATCAGTCTTATCCTCTATCTGGCCAAGCAATCTTCATCACCAAATAGAAATAATCCCATCCTTTCTATCACTATGAACTTATTATGAAATAGTAATTAAAATTATGGGAAATGGAGTCCAATTTTAATCAGGTCTCCCTCCCCTCACCATACAGATTTGGGTGACTTTGGGCAAATTAGTTAATACCTTTATGCCTTCATCTGAATATGAACAATAACTTTCCTCTGAAAATAGGTATTATAATAATAGTACTTATTTCATAGGATTATTCTGATAATTAAGGTAATTTTTATACAGTGGCTGAAGAGTACTCTGCATACATTAAATGCTTAATAAATATAACTTATTTTATTATTATTATTATAATCATTTGACACAATTCTCAAAATACAGTAACCTAAGACAAGGTAAAATATGGAATATAAAATGTATGAGAATCTTGAAGCATCTCATTTTTCAAGTGACAGTCAAGTCTACTAAGTTGAAGAAAGCCAAAGCCCCTGCAAGCTGCTCCAATAACGTTCAAGGTATAAAAGTGAACAAACACTGGACAGGAGTGGGGGGGAAAGGATGCACAGTTTCAAACTATGTCTTAAAGTAAACAGTAATCGTTTTTATATTGATTAATATTTTTCAGTTGCAGTCTGGGAATCTTTCAAGATAGAAAGATTTTGGCTCTTGTGCTCCCTGTCAGGGAGAGATTTTTGCCAAGAGGGAGAAGGTATATCAGCCAAGCCAACTAAGTACTGGCTGCAAAAATATCCCCCAAATTTGATGCACCCCATTTCCCTTCCTCCTCTCCCAGGAAAGATAGAGTTCACACTTGGACAACTGTTTTGCGTTTGGCCCTTCCTATTATAATGCTGAGTAAATAGTGCCCAAGAGATTAGGACACGGACTGTTAACACAAAGACTTGCTTTAATCAGAAGGAAGGAAATCACCACTTCAGCTGAGGACGAGTTGATGTGATCACATGACTAGGAAAGGCATCCATTTATTTTAAAATGGCAGCAGCAGCCTCCTCTACATGCATCTGACAGTACTGTTTACTGCATACCAGGTGAATAAGCTGCGACAACATTTTCCCGTGGATATGCATACCCAGCACAAGAGATTTAAAGGTAGAACAGTAAAGACCAAAGCAAACAAACAAAAATTTTCATTGGTTATCAGAAAGCTCAAAGCCAGCAGAAACAGAAATCAAGGTAGCATGTAATATAGAATGTTAGACTGCAGACCTGTGGACTATAATTTATCGTGAAACCTTATTCTCGAAGCCTAAATTAACAATCAGTTAACATCAAGTACATACACAATTATAACATGACTGTCCAGGAAACACAAGGAAAAAAAAGAGGTTATATCCGTATGGCAACCTTAATGTAAGATGTGTTCCTTATAGAAATCTCATGCCTATAGCAGTTACCCATTGAGCGGAGACAGAAAGAAAGGGGTCAGGGAGAGTTCTTTTTTTTTTTTAAAAGATTTATTTTTTATTTATTTATATATCCTCCCTTTGCTGCTTGCTCTTGCTGTGTTCATTTTGCTTCTTGCGTTCTTCTGTGTCTGCTTGTCTCCCCCTCCTGCAGCATCCCGCCAAGTCAGCTCTCTGCGCAGCGGCTTGCCTGCTCGCGGCAGCTTGCCCTGCTCGCGGCAGCTTGCCCTGCTCGCAGCGGCTTGCCTGCTTGCAGCGCCTTGCTTTCTCAAGGCGGTCTGCCTGCTCTAGGAGGCCCTGGGAACCAAACCCGGGGCCTCCCATGTGGTAAACCAGAGCCCTACCAATTAAGCCACAGCTGGTTCCCAAGGGGAGAATTCTTTTTTGATCCAACAAGAGAATATGAATGAATAAAAAGGAGGTTTAAGAAATAAACAAATAAACAAAAAAGAAATTTAGTTTTGTAACTGAAAAGAAAGAAAAGGTTAGACAATGAAATCAAGAATTTGGTTCAGATGATTTGGAAGAGAAAAATGTTTTAGGACACTAAGATCATACAATCAGGAGTGGAGAAGCAGTGGATCAAGAAATTGTACAAAGAAAAATGATTTGTTATTGAGGTTAGAGAATGATGACCCTGTATCACCCTATTCAATGGCTAATTTGTTTCTTCTCCTCCAAATAAGTGTTTATTTGAAAGGCCCTTGGGCACAGTTGCAGAAACATACCTTAATTCATAGAAATGTTTATCTTTTCTGTGGCTGACTTAATGCTCTTCTCTCTCATCTCCATCCCCAATTTTATTAAAAAAAAAAAACTCTCATCCTTAATGACTTCAGACAATTTTTCTCTCTGAAATTTATATATAATATAATTCCATGGGAGAAATATCTACAACACATGTTCCAGTGAATGCTCTCATATTGCTAGGAACCAATCAAACCTCTAGAGAACATCTTAATTACAGGAAGGGCCTCTGATGCCACCCTCAGTATAAGAGAGAAAGAGGAGTGAAGCATCACAAGTAAAAGGCCACAGATTATCTGAAAACATGCATTTCTAAAGCTCTGGTTCAAATCTAATCAGGTAACAAGGCTTCTAAACGAATTCCTTCTTTAAAAATGTCTTGAAAAGCCAGCACCATGTAGCTTTCTTTTGACAAAAGGAGGACATCATGTTTGAGCTTCAAACTCTCCCTCTGTCCCTGATACAGGAAGATTGAGCAGAGTCAAGCGGCCCAGAGGAACACCAAGTAAGGGGACACACTAGGGGCTCACGCCAACCTTCAGTCAGTTCTTCAAAGAGAACAATAGGAGGCCCAGGAACAGTGAGAACAATCTCTAGTTTCCAGGAAGAGAAATATCATAGAAAATAGCTTTTTGGCAATAACCCCCTCTATCCTGTCAAAAGTAAACAAGTAAACGCAGTATATAAAGTTCCCCCTTCTTGGTGCTCCCACAGACTTCATTCGGACTGTGTCTAACATTTGCACAGGAGTCTCCCTGGTCTGTCTGTGGGAACTGTCTCAACATGGAAAGCTCTTTCTTTAATCTTTCTTTAGTCTAAATAATTGGTCCACTAAAGAAGGTCCTCTCTAGCTTTAAAAAAGTCTTTAATATGCATACTTAGTTTCTTAGTTTGCACTGTGACCATTGGGTTTTTGTCCTTCCAATTTGAGCACTGAGGAAAAGTGAGCAAAGAACCAGATTGATGGAGTGTTATTATTACCCGAATGCTAGTCTGAACTGAGACAGGCAGGGAGTCCAGGAACTCTCACCGATCTTCTAGAGCAAAGCCTGCTCTAGAGGCTTGACCCGCCCATTTAGTCATAGGTCAGTAGATAAACACTGTCAGGAAACAGAGCCATCACAGATCTGTGAATCTGCCCCCAAAGTTTAAGAGATGGTCAACAATTCTGTTCCTTTTCATCACTGCTAAAGCAGCGGCATGAATAACTTCTAATCCAACATATTGTTGATGCATGTGAAAGTCTTCACAGAGCACTTTTACTAATATTCCTCAACCCTTAAAATCAGGGGTAGTTCTCATTCTATATAAAAGCCTATTTTCACATGCTTCCAGGCTTAGGGAATGACAGAGTTAGAGGCACTGTCACCAGCCACGCATCTAATTGAGAAACCACTTCACAAAATCCTTGGGGGGGGGGGGGGAGA
>PVKH010046165.1:0-10428 GCA_004027955.1 Chaetophractus vellerosus
TGGAATGAGGATTGAGAAGGGGGAGCTGATGGCTGGATGTATGTAGAATTTTTAATAAGGCCAATTGTAAATATGTGGTAATAGATGGATTTGATGGTAGCATGTTATAATGAGTGTAACAAACACTGTTGATTTTTGGATGTGACTATGGTTGAAACGAGTAGTCTAGGGAGGTTAATGTTGGAGAACAGCTGGAAGATAATAGGGAACGTATAATAGTCATTTTGATGGTAGATGAGGATTGTGGTTAATAATATAAATACAGGAATATTCTACTACAAGATGTTAAGAATAGGGTGATACATGGGAAAATATAACCAATGTAACTTATAAACTATAGTTAACAATATTGTAATATTTTTGTAGCAAAAGCAAAGAAGGTACTGTATTAATGCTAAAGGTAAAAAGTATGGGATTTGGTTTGTGAGATATGAATATGATTAAGCATTTTTTTCTCCTCTTCATTAACAAGGAGATCTTGATTATGTCATTTAACTAATCTGTGTTCATCTCTGTATCTTTCTGAACACTGGAGGAACAATTGAGTGTTTTTGGGATTAGATGAGATAAAAATGCCTTCACAGAACTTTTTTGTAGTAATGCTTCCATAACTTTTTTTCTGTTATTTTATTATTTGAATTTGAAATAAAGTTTGAATAAAAAAAATTTCGCAAAACAAGCCTTCTGAGATCCTAATGTGGGCAAGTCCAGTAACCACTCACACCAGGGTCTCTGCCAGTTGCTCTCAGGACCTAGTACATTCTTCTGACATATCCCATGTTTATCCTTTAAAGAGGAGGAGCCACCCAAGCTCCCTGCAGTCATGGTCACACCAGCCCCTGCTCCAGATGTCAAGGGAGATCAGGAGGAGTATCCTGACAGTCAGGTAAGCACTAGCCTGGCTGCCCTCTGCAAGGCACAGGAATTTGAGAGGCCCAGGGAAGGACTTGCTATCCAAATATACTTCCTCCCTGAAGGACTGAAGTCCTCTCTGAGATTCATTCTTCTTGGTAAGCATTGATCTTTCTCTGAAGATCCCTGTAATACAAATACTTCATGAGACTGGTTAATTCACCTTAACACCTTAGTATGAATATATAATATATGGGAATGCATTGTGAACTGTCACATGCTATAAGAACCACAACCCCAGTCCTCCAGTTCACAGAGGGGAACCAGTGATTGGCACTCAGTCTCAGAAAAGAGAGAATGTATTCAACCCAGGCCACAGATCCAGTGTGTATCCAGCTGCAGTCCAATCAGCTGCAGCAAGGGAGAGATGGGGTGCTTTGATTCTAAGGAAGCCATCCATTCAGCTGGGCTATTAGGGGTGGCAGTTCTCAGAGAAGAGGGTGCAGGCAGATACTCCCATACCTCTTAATTTAAATGATTTGTCATCCTCTCCAGGAAGACTCTCTCCCTCACATGGGGTCAGGAGGCATGGTAGGAATTATTTCAGACTAAAATCTTCTGTGTCTTCGTTCCCAATTCAAACCCTGATTGTATATTAGACTAATTTGGGGAAACTTAAAAAACTGCCCAGGTCCTACTCTCAACCAATTAAATCAGAATATTTGGAGTGACAACCTTGGGTTTCAATGGTTTTAAAAGACTCCAGGTGGCTGAGACTCACTGAACTTTAGGAGTTGCCTATATCATGAAGTTTGCTACAGATAATACTCATCCACGAGCATCCAGCACAGATGATTTGCTCAAGGCACTAGACCAGCAGGTTGCTATAGGTTGGTCGGGTGACTAATCTGGAGACCCTCAGAATCAATGGCTTTTAGAGTGCCTGGAGTCAGTCCATAGTTCCCAAACACTGGTCTGCAGATGGATGTATTAGAGTTACTTGTGAGCGTGTTAAAATACAGATTCCTGACTTCTAACCCCAGAAATTCTAATCCAGTTGGCCTAGATAGAACCAGGAAATCTGTATTTCTAATTAGCTCCCTAGGCTACCAGGTTTGGGAACCAGAGGTCTCATTCAGCCCTGGCATTTGCAAAGCAGGTTCGTTTAGTGGTTAAGAGGCTGAAGGTTCAAATGTTCAAATCCCAACTTCATCACTTACAAACTGTGGACCATGGACAAGTTATTATCTTCTCTGTACCCTAGTTTCTCCATTCGTAAGATGGGTATAATTCTATGTATATCATGAATTTACTAACTCATGGAACATAGTAAATGCTAGCTATTATTATTATTACTATACCACTTAGAATGGTGCCTGGCACATAAAAACCCTCAATTAATAGATATTATCATTGTATATATGTAGTAATATATATATATATATATAAACAATTTAGGAGTTTTAGTAGACTCAGCAATTTGATGTAACCACCAGAAGATAGGCCATATTTGGCAACATTAATGGAAGTATAGTACTGAAGACAAGGGTGGTGATAGTCCTGTTCCACTCTGTGTGGGTGTTCTGTGTTCAGTTCTGGACAACCTATTCATGGGTTCACCAAGATGGTGAGGAGGCTCTAGGCCATGGAATGGGTGAAGGATAGCAGGACCTGGGAATGTTTAGCCCAGGAAAGAGAGCTGTTCCATGGATGAATGATTTGACTTGTTCTCGGTGGCTCCAAAGAGTAAACCTATACACGAGGTAAAAACTTGATATAAATATGGATTTCAAACCAATTAGAGTTGTCAGAGATGGCAGAAGTTGCTTTAGGTGTTGAGTTCTCCATCCCTGGAAATGATCAAATAAAAGCTGGACAACCACTGGATATTACTATTGTGGAGGAGTTTTGTGGAATGACTACACTAGTTTTCTCCTCATACTTAGGCTTTCAGATACATTCTCAGAACAACAACAACAAACAAATTGGGGAGAACTTGGGAGGGAAAACAAGCAGAGCAGTTATCACACATTAATTTTTTGGCTTTGGTTTGCAGGAAGATGTAGCTGGAGCTGAGAGCAGATGTGAAATGACAGGTGAAGTGGTTGAAGCTCCTGGTGAAGGTGAAACTAGAGAGCAAGGTAGAGGTGAGACTCAACCAGAAGGTGAAGGTGAAATTGAAGCAGAAGGAAATGATGATGAGTCTGAAAGGGAAGGAGAAATCCAAGCAAAAGAAGGAGACAATGAAAGTGAAGGTGAAGGTGAAATCCAAGCAGAAGAAGATGGTGAAATGCAAGGTGATGAAGGTGAAACTGAAGGCAGAGAATTCAATGATGAATGTCAAGGGGAAGCCAAAAGCAATGTGAAAGGTGCAGATGGTGAGGAGGGAGGTGATGGAGGTGATAGTGAAGATGAGGAGGAGGAAGAAGAAGAAGAGGAAGAGGAGGAAGAGGAGGAAGAGGAGGAAGAGGAGGAAAGTGAGGAACCTCTGTCCCTGGAGTGGCCTGAGACCAGGCAGAAGCAAACCATTTACCTCTTCCTCCTCCCCATTATGTTCCCACTGTGGCTGACAGTGCCCGACGTCCGGAGGCTGGTGAGTGTGCCCAGCTATACCCGAAGCTGTTAATCTCCAGGATGGCTGCTGGGGTCGCGACACTCAGGGCTCACACTGAAGAGGAAGGAAAGAGCAGGAAAAAGCAACTTGGCAGGGCTCTACCACCAAGAACCTAGGATGGAATTGCAGCCCCAGAGGGGACCATATGCCTGGGAGGACATACCCCTGAGTTTGAGCAGCCCAAGAGTTCAAGATATTCCTTATTTCCATCACTATAAGAGGGAACTTAGTCCATCCTTGACTATGTCAGTTCTTTGATTTTAACATGAGACTAAGGCCACTGCACCCCCCTCCATACTTCACAGGGTTATTTTGAAAACCAAGGGTGGTAACTGCTATTTCTATCCAACATTTATATTTGTAGAGCCAGGTTTGCCAAATTTATACCACCCAAAGTTCATATTCTGTCTCTGGGTCTGGAGACAGGTGGGGTGAGGGGAGGTTGCAAAAGCCAAACCAAATACTTAGATTGGTCTGGCTCTAGGACAAGCAGATAGCTCTCTTCAGTTTTGGCTCTTCCTGAACCACCCTACAGGCCCCATCCTTTCCCATGTATCACAAGCTCTCAATGGAAACAGAGTCTCAGCTCAGGTGTGCCCAGATGCTCTCCATTACATCTGATCACTGATTCTGGGGTATTCTTAGAAGGGCAAAGACAGTTTTAGCCTCTTCAACTTATTTCTCTTCTTTTTCAAACATTCAAACAGGAGTCTAGGAAGTTTTTTGTTATCACCTTCCTGGGATCCATCATGTGGATAGCTATGTTTTCATATCTCATGGTGTGGTGGGCCCATCAGGTAAGTGAATGGCAGGAAGTAAGTTCTATTATCAGCAGGTACCAAGAACATTTTTCCCCCTTCAGTATGAATTTCCAGTACCCAAGGAAGGCAAGGACCAGGTGAATTTGTAGTCTCTACGTTGTAAAAACTTAAAAGTAGACTTTATTCCAGCGAATGGCGATTTCAAAGTGTGGTTTTGTCTTCTAAAGTATTCACACTATAGCATGGAAGGCCCTTTGCAACCTGGTCCCAGCTGACCATGCCAGGCCTTATTCCTTGCATTCTGCATCATGCACCCTCCTGCCCCTCTCCACCTGGTGAAATCCTACACATTCTTCAATAGCCAGCTCAGTCACCATTACCTCCTCGTGGGCATTTGCCCTAGGCAGACTTAACCAGTCTTCCTCTGAGCACCTGTGGTTTTTCCTGGTCTACTTAGTGTTGCACTAAGCCTGGAGTTGTAATTGTTTTCAAGCTTTTTTCCCTAACTAGGCTGAGTTAGGGGCTGCATTGTACTGTTCATACTTCTGTCTCTAGCCTCTTAGATCCTGGTACATAGCAGGTGTCCATGTTTTCTAGAAATGAAAATGTTGACATGCACAGATCTTTGGAGGGGTAATTCTTTTGGGAAAGTGGAAGTGTGTTAGTTGGAAAGACAGTGAGAGGAAAGGCAGATCTGGTATTACATATGGCCTTTTAGTCCAAATAAGAAAAGCAGCATGGTTCCCTGCAGCCTAGAGCAGGGGCTCCATTCTTTCCCTATGCGACCTATTTCCCCAGTAGTCAGTTGCACCCTGTCACCCTCCCTCACTCAGGCTGAGGGAGTAAAGTGAGCTCCTTGGAAGGTGCTGTGCCTGCACAAAGTAGTATGTGACGAGCCTCAGGTTTCTGAGCTGCTGTCATGGTCTCTCATTACTCTTGCTGTTTACCAGGTTGGTGAAACAATAGGGATTTCTGAAGAGATTATGGGCTTGACAATCCTAGCAGCAGGCACATCAATTCCTGACCTCATCACCAGTGTGATTGTCGCTCGGAAAGGCCTTGGAGACATGGCTGTGTCAAGTTCTGTGGGCAGTAACATATTTGATATCACCGTGGGGTGAGTGGTGATGTTACTTTCCAAGGCATATTAAGTATGACTGGAAAATAGTGTGTTGGCAATATTCATGGGGGTTTTCTGCTTCATTCATTATGCAGGGGATAAAAGGGCATTTATATTATTAGTTTCTACAAAACAACTAAGTATCTTCTATTCATCACAACCATATGGGATAACAGAGCTAAAATGCTGCCTAAAATGTAACTTACTAGAAGTTAAATGCATTGAAAAGTGAAGTACATTAAATTCCACTGCCAGAGTCAGATGCTCTGTTCACTGACCTCCAAGGTGGTGGAGGTGGGCTTGGAATGAGCAATGACTCAATCTCACTTCCTGATACTCCTGCTTGTCTGTATTTGGGCTCCTGCCTCAGGCTTTTAAAAAGCATTTTGCATAAGCAAGGGCTTCATCTTCTCTGCCCATCCTCTTACTCCTCCTCCCAACCTTGTTAGAGCTGAGCATCTGGGCTATTTTCATTTCTTCAGTCATGTCCTGAATTTGGGTGGTTGCTTTTTTTCCTTTAATTTGAATTTGTGTATGTGTGAATATGTGGAAGGGAGGGTGGAGGGGGCAAATGGGAAGGAGAGAAAAGGGCATAGGGAGAGCCCAGATCAAGAAAGAATGGAAAGAAATACTATTCTGAGCTAGGCCTTACAGTCAAATCTTACAGATTAAAGAGACAGATAGAAGTAATAAAGAATGCAGAAAAGAGCTCAGACCCAGAGAACTCCAGTTTTGATCCAGGCTCCTGCAGTTATTAGCTGTGAGTTCTTGGGCAAGTAATTTCATTTCCCTGAAGCTTAGTTTCTTCATCTGTGAAGTTGGCCTAATAATTTCTGCTCTACTTCATAATTTTTTGTGTGGAAAAATACTTTGTAAACTGTAAAATACTATTTAATATATGAGATTATTATAAACATTAAGAATATTCACATTATTTCTTTACTCTTGCAGCTTGCCTCTTCCTTGGTTGCTTTTCTCTCTTATCAATGGATTACAGCCTGTTCCAGTTAGCAGCAATGGCTTGTTCTGTGCAATTGTTTTGCTCTTTCTCATGCTCCTGTTTGTGATCTCTTCAATTGCATCATGCAAATGGAGAATGAACAAGATGCTGGGCTTCACAATGTTCCTCCTTTACTTTGTATTCCTGATAATCAGTGTGATGTTAGAAGATCGAATCATATTCTGTCCTGTATCTGTATGAGTCAGAGTTACTGGTACAGTGGACACGGATCAGAAGACAACCATGCCAGAAGTTATTGTACCTTTTGTTACATTAATGAAAGAATGAATGTGATCCAGGAGAGTGGACTGAGTGGCCCAGAGCCTCTGATGTGAACATGATCCAGGACTGCGCTTTAGACGTGGAAACACCTGGCAGCACATTGTGGATTAAGAACCCCACCCTGGAGGGGAGGTGTTCCTTCTGACTCATGCAGACAACCATCACACGAAGGCCAGTAAAGGGACCTCTGCAGCAGCATTAAGACAAGCTCCCACCCTCACAGTTCCTTGATCATTCTTAAAGGGCCACTGGCCCAAAAGATGCAGACATGGTCTACATCTCGCCCTCCTGACCTGCCCAAAGCCCCAAAGCACACATTGAAATTTGCTGTCTCCTCTCCTTTTATTTTTTTTTTATGTACCAGGGGCTGGGGATTGAACCCAGGACCTTGTATGTAGGAAGCCAGTGCACAACCACTGAGACGCACTGGCTTCCCTGAGTTGGTTTTTTTGTTTGTTTTGCTAGCTGTTTGCTTTTGTTTGTTTCAGGAGGCACCGGGAACCAAACCCGGGATCTCCCATGTGGGAAGTGGGCACTCAACTACTTTAGCCACATCTGCTCCCTGCTATCTCCTCTTTTTCTGTTCAAAATGTGAGGTTCTAGATCATGGTTGCAGTCACCACACCTTCAATTATTGGTGAGTTTGAGTTAAGACTACAGGAAAAAGGAAGTATAAGAAAAATCAATTAACATTCCACACCATGGTCCCTTAAAATGCGTATCAGTATTTTCTAGGTTAAAAGGACATTAGCAGAGCAGGTGTAGCTTAGTGGTTGAGCACCTGCTTCGCATGTTCAAGGTCCCAGGTTCAACCCCTAGTACCTCCTAAAAAAACCAAAAAAACAAAAAACAAAAAACACAGGACATTAGTTCTTGTTGCATTTCTGAAATGTAAAATTAAAACAGGAAGTAGCCCTCTTAAGGACAATGAAAAAATATGACCTTATTAGAAAATCCAAGTTAGTGCTATCTCCATCAAGCAGTCACTTGGAGGGATTAGACAGTCTAACAAAGCTGTCCTGGCTCTGCCCCTCCAGCATGTTCTTACCCAGACAAGACAGTTCTTGCTACTACTGAGTGAGAAGACAAGTAAGTTTAAAGAGTTACAAGTCAATAGAGCCAAATCTGGTTTATAAGATAGGTGATCTCCATGGGAAAATGCTATTTTTGTATATCAACCTAGGTAGGATTATAAAGCAAAGAGAATGATTTTCTCGAGTGGCTTATAAGCAGCTCTTAAGGCAATTACAAAAGAGAAATTCCAAAAATGCTTAACACAATGACAACATGGTGCAGGGGGAAAGTGTATTACTAATGCCAAGGTAGCTAATGTAGAGGGCACTCGTGTTTTTAAAAATTGTGTTGTTATATAAAGATTATATGTGAAATTTCATGTGCTTTTACCTTAAATACCACTACTTGCTGCTTTTACCAGCATCAAGTTAAGAAACACATTAGAAATGAAATAGTACAAGTTTTTGTCAGTGGGTCAGAGCAAAAGGAGCTGAGGTGATTGCAGATTATGATGGTAAATGTCTTTAATACAAACTGAGAAATGCTTTATTGAAGATTGGAAGATAGTGGAATAGATGCGATGTGAAAAAAACAAAACATTGTAGCATTGAAGGGCTAAGGTATTCAGAGAACTTCAGTTTCCAGTGGGAACACAGTGAGGCTTTCAAGTTATAATCAATCTTTTGAGATCAGCTCACTACCCCAGGATTCCTATTCTTTGGAAATAATATTTCAATAAATTGTCAGTCTCAATGATATTTTACTTTACATACACAGATGGGCTCATCCCTATCTTTAGGTCATGAGGTCAGAATACTCAGAATAAGACTGATGAAGCATGTGGAAACATGTTTCATTTCCATATTGTGCAATCAATTTTCATCATTCCTGAGGCTGCTGTATTGCCAGGCCTCCGTATGACCTGGCCTAAGAGCAGGAAAGAATACCACCTGCAGAAGGGAGAGTCAAATACCAAAACTTTGGCCTCCAACCTGGTATCAGCAGCCAATTTCAGCTAGCCTTGGAATGTTCCATCTCCTGGACATGGTCTTCCCCAAACTGACTGAGTGAGGAGGGATGGATAGTGAATTGTTCTTTGATGACAAAGTGCTGAATATCCATCTAATGATTAAAACCAACTCTTATAATCTAACATCCTCTTCCCAGTTTGTTGAACTCCTGGCATTTGTCTTTGTCTAGAAAGGAAGCTCTGATCACTTCACACTATGACAGAAAGGGATAAATACATAAAATGAAAGCTGAGTCTTGATGGATGAGTAGGAATTCACTGAGGAGAGAAAGAAAAGATTCCAAGGAGATGGAAAACTTAGATACATGTAAAAGATCAATTTGTTATGCTTGGAAATTAAAATTTTTGGCATATATTTACAAATCTACTAAATTTATTAAAATCATGCTGTTTTAGAGGTAAAGAAGCATCTTAAAATGTCAAGATAATATTGAGATGGTCCTCTTATCTGATATCCAAAATGATCTTTAGTTACCTGAGAATTTCTAGGTTATTCAGTCAGCCCAGGAAGTTGGAACTGTCCCTTGTGGGTATCTGAATTAGAAGACAGCAGCTGTATGGATACTTCTTCATTCCCCTCCAGGGTTGTACTTCCTTCATAGTCCAGGTAATAGATTTGGCTTAGCTTTTTAAAAATGTATAACTCTTCCTAATATAATGGGCTAATATTATAGTACCAGAAAATGGTATATATTCCAAAATTTTGGGAATCTTCCAAACTGATGTGTTTAAACAGTTACATATTGAACATTATACTGTGCTCTCATCAATAGATCTGAAAATGGTTTTATCAAATCATAGCTTCGGTCTTTTATAACACTCTCTGTATCAGAATAGTCTTTTATTTAAAGATTGAGTACCAAAGAGGGTAAGAATTGGAATTTAATGTTCAGGGCACAGCCTGTTAGATACATGGGCAGAACTGGTGGCCTTATGTGGCAATTTTACCATTGGTTCTGACCCCTCTTTTGTGGGAGGTCTCCCTGAAGGTGCAACTTGCAATGTGTTCTGGTACTGGTAGCTATGAAAGGTGCAAAGGGAGAGCTTATGAGCCAGGGCGGCCCATCCTTGGGTCATTTGAGCCTGAGAGGGCACCTGGCCTATGCCTGTCCACACAACCAATGGCACGCTTCTGGTCTTTAGGCCTCCTCTGTGATGAGCAGGCAAAGCCTGGAGAATTTCATTTCTAACAATTGCTAAATCTGAACAGAAAATCTTTAAATACAAAAGAAGGGAGCCATCCATATTCACAGCAACTGTGGAAGCAGCAGTGTCTTTATCAGAAGAATCTGTTATCATCTCAGAGTGTAAGCTATGCACATTGATTAAAATTCCCATATTAATCTGTACACTAATTTTGTAAACAAAAATAATTAACCAGAAAATGTGCTTACTTTGAGGCAGGAGGGGGAGGATAGTATAAAAGGATGGTAAAAAAACACTATGTAATGAAGATGTGAAATTGGTTTGCAGCTGTTAGGCAAAAGAGGATTTCATTTTTGAAATAAAGCTTACCCTTATAATGTAAACAGGAAGGGGTAGAGTATGCTAACTCAAACGCAAAGGGCAAGGATCCTTTCAGAGAGACGGCTTGCTCTTCCCCTTCTTGGTCGGAGATAAAGGGTCTAACAGCAGTTTTCAAGTTATAGCGGGAGAAAAAAAATAAAGCTGGGCTCTTACTCATTACCAACAAATGGGTATTTTCTTGTTATATATTTACAAGGTATTTAGCAATACAATATAACTTTTATATAC
>PVKH010046166.1:0-10435 GCA_004027955.1 Chaetophractus vellerosus
CGGACCATGAGCATACCACCCCCAATGATGACAAGACTGGCATCCTTTGAGGTGCCTCCAGATACTTATCTCCTTGCTTAGGACTTGCCATTGGCTGAGACTCCTGTAGCATCCCCTACTTCTCATCTTCAGTCTTAGAGGAAGATGAACACCTTTGTCCTGGCCAGGAATGGTAGCACCCCATGCACACAGTTCTCTCAGTTGAAGGAGACAAACCAGAGCTGAATCTGGCAGTCTTCTAATGTGTCTATCATCCCCAGCAGCACTCCATGTCATAGGAGGTCTTGGCTGGCACCTGCCAGCCTTAGGTCTGTGCTGGTTGGCCTTCCTATGGTGTCTCTTGAAGATACGCACAGTTCAGCAGGAGAATCAGGGTGAGGATCACCACAGCTAAGTTCACGAGCAGCATGCTTGCCCAGTGGTTCCCCAGGGCAAATATCTGGCTGGTAGAGTAGATATTGCCCACACTACCACCTAGAAAACTAAAGCAAAGCCAGCCAAATGGGCCTTGAGTTGTAGATGATACTTTTTCTCACTGAGGGGCCTAAGAGGGCACTCTTGGCCAAGCTCCTCCACCGGGTGGCTGGTACCTGGATTCCTCAGGTCTGCAGTTGCTCTCCTGCAACTCTCAGTTTGAATGAGGTGGGTGTAAAGCAGTTACTGATCTGAAGAATTCTGAGGACCCGGTCATTGTGGAGCTCTTGCCCCCAGCTGAGACGGCTCTTCCCGAACCCCCAGGCAGAGAGTTTCAA
The DNA here is from genome assembly GCA_004027955.1 of Chaetophractus vellerosus. NCBI lineage: Eukaryota > Metazoa > Chordata > Mammalia > Cingulata > Chlamyphoridae > Chaetophractus > Chaetophractus vellerosus. Next base: position 753 of record PVKH010046166.1, read on the forward strand.
CCAAGGTAGGAGGTGGGCAGTGGGCTGGCTGTCCCACTGGGGTGTATCTGAGGTTCAGAGGCCATGGCAGAGAGCCAAGTGACCCGCTTCTTCCCCTTTCAGAATGTGGTTCATTGTGGAACAGTCAGCTTTTTTTTAAAATTTTAAAATTAATTTTTAATTTTAAAATACTTTAATTTACTTTTAAAAAAACAATTTGAATGTCTTTTGCCCCCCCCCCCCCAAGATGGCTTCCTCATCTGTTTTCTCATCAGCCAGCTTTCTTATTTGCTTGCTGCTGCTGCTGCTGCTGCTGCCCAGGAACTAGGAAGGTTGGGGGCACTGCCACCCTTTGCAATGCCCGCTACAGCCTCTGGGCTTAGCATTTTTGTTTTAAGGGTAACTAAACAGCCTCCAGCTACTAAATTAACTTTGGAAGTTTTGTGGTTTTTTTTTTTTTTCTATAAATTTTTGTGATTTTACAAATGTGTCCTTATTCTTAAGGGGTCCTTCTTTATCTAAATTAGCTTGAAAGTGGGAAGCTAGAGAACTAACAGCATTAAAGCTGGAGAACTTTCCTATGCATTAAGTTTGTGTTTTACCGCATGGACACTATGACATCAATTCTAGCAGTTCAGGGCGTCTTATTTCCTTCTTGGTTCTTAGTTATATTTCAAACTGTTAAATTAGTCAAATATTGACTAGAATATTTTTTTAAAGTGGGGGGGCTTGTATTTCTACATTATCTATTTTTCTGAAAATAAGGAGAGATACATTCAAGCAATAGAACATATGCAATGGTAATGTAACAACTTGAAATCAGACTAAACCTTTACACAAATCTGTTATCAAAGGGATGAAAGCTTGAGATCCTGGGAACTTGCAGAGTGTGAGAGAGAGAGGGGCTCAATCTCTTGAGTGACCTCAGCTCCTGGTCTGCCGTGTCTCTCATTGTCTCGCCTCTGTATCTCTTTTTTTGTTGCATCATCTTGCTGCGCCAGCTCTCCGCACAGGCCAGCACTCTGAGTGGGCCAGCTTTCCACACGGGCCAGCTTGCTGCACAGGCCAGCTTGCCTTCACCAGGAGGCCCCAGGAATCAAACCCTGGACCTTCTATATGGTAGATGGAAACCCAATTGCTTGAGCCACATCTGCTTCCCTTAATCATGTCTTTTAAGAAGGTTATCCTCCTGAGTGTGGAAAGAATGATTCAAGATGGCATCAGAGCATGTCAGGCAGTGCGAGCTCTCCTGCAAAATATGGGAGAACGTTTGGTGGTTGTCCGAGAGATCCACTCTGGGGACCTTCAGACAAGGGGAGTGCTGCATGCATTGTCTAAGAGGAGCTGGGAATGGGGAGACAAAGAGGCCACAGGGAAAACCGTGAGTTGATGCCCCAATGGCTGGGAACACCACCCATTCTCCACCCTGAGGTAAACAGCCTTGGATGAGTGGACAACAGAGAGGGAAAGAACATATTCCTCCCTGGGCAGAGGAAGGGTATGGCTGAGGGCTGAGTGTGGTTTCTCTTTGGCTAATGTAACCACCATAAATTGAAGGATTCATCTCTGTGGAAGGGTATGATGAGGAGCACCATCTGCTGGCCAGCTCGTAACATGAAAGAAGACAGTCTTTCTCCCATTTCTTTCACAAGCATAGTAGATCTGGTTTATACCATTAGCGGCTCCCTGCCCATTTTGATAATTTAAATAGGGCAATCTTAAAACTTTAGAAAAAAATTAAAACAAACATCAAAGAAGGGCTTTGAAATGAAACCACTAGGCAAGAGAAAGAAGATGACCAACAAAGTAAAATCACCAATACCATCAGATGCCTTGATATCAACAAAAGATAAGTTATACTAAGAAACAAGGTGATATGGCCCAGTCAAAGGAACAAACTAAGAATCCAAAGGACACATAGCATTTAAGAAAACAAATTAATGATGGTCATGCAAACCTCCTTAATTTAAGGAGAAGGAAAATATGACTAAAGAGATAAAGAATATGAAGATGACACTTGAGTGTATTAGTCAGCCAAAGGGGTACTGATGCAAAGTACCAGAAATCTGTTGGCTTTTATAAAGGGTGTTTATTTAGGGTAAATGCTTACCATTACAAGGTCCTAAAGAGTCTAACTCAAGGTACTATAAGAGGTACTTCCTCATCCAAAGTCTGTTGCCATGTGTTGAAGCAAGATGGCGGGCAATATCTGCGAGGGTTCAACCTTCCTCTTTCCTCTTAAGGCTCCGTGGTCCCAGCTTCTTCCAATCTCAGCTGTAGGATGGCACAGGGCTCATCTTTCTTCCTCTGGAGCTCCTTACTTCCCAGGCTCAGCTGCTCTGTTTTCTTCACAAGGTCAGCTGTTAACTATCAGGCAAATGGCTAGTCTCTCTTCCTGGGCCACAGGATCCTCTTCTGTGTCTATGGTGCTCTCTCTTTTTTCTCACATATCTGCTTCCATGTATCTACTTTGGGCTAAGAGTCTGTTTTATTGGCCCACCAATGGGGCAGGGATTCAACCCTGCATGCCCTAACGAAGTGGTGGAATCAAAGCCCTAATCCTGATTTAATCAAGTAAACGTAAAACCTATTTAACATAGTCAAAGGGTATCATGCCCAGAGAAACAGATTAGTTTACAAACACAATCAATATCTCTTTTTAGAATTCATAAATAATATCAAACTGCTACAGTGAGCATAAAGAACAATTTGAAAAATCTGCAAAAAAAAAAAGAACAGAGCATATGGGAACGAAGAACACATGGATGAGATTAAAAATACATTAGGGGGCCAGCTGTATAGCCCAGTGGATAAGGGTGCCGGTACACCACATGGGAGGCCCCGGGTTCAGTTCCCGGGCACCTCTCCGAGCGGGCAGAAGGCCTTGAGAAAGGCAAGCCGCCATGGGCGGGGCAAAGCCTCCGTGGGCAAGGCAAAAAGCCGCCACGGGCAGGGCGGAGCCGCCACGGGCATGGCAAGTCACCCGTGAAACACAGAGCTCTGCTGCCCGGAAAACACAGGGTGGAGCCGCCCGTGAAATGGAACGGAGCCACCCACGAGCAGGGTGAGCCGCCTGCATGGAGGGCTGACTCGGTGCGTTGCCGCAAAGAAGGGGGGAGATAAGAAGCAGACATAGAAAAACACAGAAGAATGGACACACAGCAAGAGCAAGCAGAAAGGGGGGGGGGATATGTAACAAAACAAAACAAAACAAAAAAAATACATTAGAAGTCTCTCTTGTCCATGGGTAATGTGGCTTGAGGAAGTGCCACTTATCAGCTTCAACCTGGAGGAGTTTTCAGCCATACCAGGAGACTGGCCTTGATGGGACTTCTTTCCCTGCTCTCTGGAACACTTTGTATTAACATATGATATGTATTTTGAACTCTTCTGCAGTTGTCTGAAAAGTAATTGAATCCCAGCTGGTGTGAATTCCAGTGATGTCCTCTTAAGGACTTCCGGGAAGATGGAGGATTAGAGAGGCAGAGGGATCACTTCTCTCCCAGAAAAAAATAGCTAGAAGACAGCCAGAGACTGTCTGGAATGCTGCTCTGGGGCTCAGAACACCAGGGGAAGGTAAAACACCACCCAGAAGAGAGAGGGGCGAAAGAAAGGAGTCTCAGCTGGCTGGAAAATTCTGTGAATAAAGCTACAAAAGCAGCAGCAAGTGCCCTTTCGCCCACCTATGGAGCAATTAGCAGTCTGTGTACTGTAGCAGCTGTGGACAGCAGTGACTGCAGATTGTTGGTGTTGCAGGGATCCCAAGAAAGGGGAGAGGGAGTGGCATAGCCTACAGCAAATTCAGATTTTGGCCAGCGAACATGGTCTGATGCATTAAAAGGGAACCTGATATTGTCTGTCCTGAGAGCACAGAGCTAAAGATAATTTGCCTTCTCAAACACCCTCCCTAGTGCCCTAGGCTAGCTGCAGAAGAGAAAGAGGGAAGGAGGGTCTGGCTGGCCAAGGGCAGAGAACAGCCTCTGAGCAAGTTTGTGAGGCTTGGCTAGCCCTGAGGACATTGTACCACTAGCCAACTCCCCCACCCCCCAGCATATTTACACTGAATGCATTCCCCCTAGCCACTGGGGTCTGAGCTGAGAGGTCTGCCAAAGAGAGATAAATAAATAAATAAATAAATAAATAAATAAATAAATAAATAAATAAATAAATAAATAAAAAAGGTGGCCTTTAATGCCACCCTCTCCAAGGCCCTTGGAAACTGGCTTGTACCCCATTACTGGGTCCTTAGCCTTGATTTGAGCAATTAAATAGGGGCAATCCCAATTATCTAGAACAAGTTGAACCAAGAGGCAAAGAGTGGTAGCACACAGCAACTTAACAGTAAATCACAGGCAAGAGAGAGAAACTGAACATCAGAGCAAACTCAGCATCAGAATCAGACGCCTAGACATCAGCAAAAAATTACAAGCCATACAAAGGAAAAACAAGATATGACTCAGGCAAATGAACAAATCAAAGCTCCAAATGAAACACAGGACTTGAAATACAGGACAACTAACTGATGAGGTTCATGCAAATCTCCTAAATCAAATCACGGAGCTGAAGGACAACAAGGCTAAAGAAATAAAAGACATTAAGAAGATACTGAGTGAGCACAAAGAAAAATTTGAAATCATGAATAGAAAAATAACAGAGGGAGTGAAAGACACAATGAGTGAGTTAAAAATACAACAGAGACACACGACAGCAGATTTGAAATTATCTGAAGAAAGAATCAGCAACATAGAGGAAAGAACTGAAATTGAAGAGAAAGATGAGAAAAGAATGGAAAAAAAATTGAGCAGGGACTCAGGGAGTTGAATGATAACATGAAGCGCAACAATATACAAGCTATGCAAGTTCCAGAAGGAAAAGAGAAGGAAAAGGGGGCAGAAAGAGTATTTTAGGAAATAATGGCTGAAAATTTCCCAACTCTCATGAAAGACATGAATATACATGTTCAGGAAGCATAGCATACTCCAATTAGAATAAATCCAAATAGACCTACTTGAAGACACATAATATACAGAATTCCAAATGTCAAAGATAAAGAAAATTCTGAAAGCAGCAAGGGAAAACTGAAACATCACATGCAAGGGACGTCCGGTAAAACTTAGAGTGCATTTCTCTTCAGAAGCCATGGAGGCAAGAAGGCATTGCTATGATATGCTTACGATACTGAAAGAGAAAAATTGCCAGTCAAGAATTCTTTATCCAGCAAAACTGTCCTTCAAATACTATGGTGAGTTTAAAATATTCACAGATAAACAGAAAATAAGAAAGTTCACAAACAAGAATCCAGCTCTGCAGGAAACAGTAAAGGGAGTTCTGCAGCCAGAATAGAAAAGACAAGAAGGAGAGTGTATTAGTCAGCCAAAGGGGTACTGATGCAAAATACCAGAAATTGGTTAGTCTTTATACAGGGTATTTATTTGGGGTAGAAGTCCACAGTTACCAGGCCATAAAGCATAGGTTTCTTCCCTCACCAAAGTCCATTGTCACGTGTTGGAGCAAGACAGCTGCTATTTGCCAGGGTTCAGGCTTCTTGGGTTCCTCTCTTCCCGGGGCTCCATTTCTCTCTGGGCTCAACTCCTCTGTTTCCTCCACAGGGTCAGCTGTAGACTATGAGGTTCTCTAGGCTTTGCCTCTCTTCACAAGGCCAGCTATAGACTCTCAGGTGAATGGCTCATGTCTTTTCCCGGGGCCTTCTCTCCTTCCTCACAACCAAGCTCTCTTACTTCCTGGGGCTCCAGCTCAAGACTCCATCAGAACTACTGCAACTCTGTCCTTTGCCATGCCTTTTATATTTGATTCCTCACCCACCAAGGGGTGGGGCTCAATGCCCTAATCATAACTTAATCATGCCCAGATTAACAGACCAGTTTACAAGCATAACCCAATATCTGTTTTTGGAATTCATAACTATATCAAACTGCCAAAGTGCTACAGAGAGGCTTGGAGGAGAGTGTAGAAATGAAGATTATCAGAAAGGGTGACCAATAATGTAAAATGGTGGACAGAAATAAGATATGACATAAGCCAAAGGATAAAATGGCTAAATTAATGCCTTTACAGAAATAACATTGAATGTTAATGGATTCAACTCCTCAATCAAAAGATATAGGCTGACAAAATGGAAAAGAAAACATGAGCCATACAAATGCTGTCTGCAGGAGACTCATTTTAAACTGAAAGTGAAAGGTTGGAAAAGGTATTTCATGCAAATAGTAAACAAAAGAGAGCAGCAGTAGCTATACTGGTGTCAAACAAAACAGACTTTAAAAGCAAAAAAGTGATGAGATGTAGAAGGTCATTATATATTAATAAAAGGGATAAACTACCAGGAAACTAACAGTCATAAATATCTATGCACCTAAGCAGTATGCCCCAAAATACATGAGAAAAACTCTGGCAAAACTGAAAGAAGAAAGAGATGTCTCTATAATAATAGTCGGAGACTTCAACACACCATTCACATCAAAAGACTTAACAACTAGGCAGAAGATCAACAGGGAAATAGAGAACTTGAACAACATGGTAAATAAGCTGGACCTGGCAGGCACATACAGAACACTCTACCCCAAATCAGCAGGTCATACATTTTTCTCAAGTGCTCATGGGTCTTTCTTCAGGATAGACCACATGTTGGGCCATAACATGGTTCTCAATAAATACAAGAAGCTTGAAATTATAGAAAGCACCTTCTCTGATCACAGTATAAAAAGCAGGAAAGGGGAAAATAGCAAATATATGGAGATTAAACAACACACTCTTAAACAATCAGTGGGTCAAAGAAGAAACTGCAAGAGAAATTAGTAGATAACTTGAGATGAATGAAAACGAGAACATATATCACAACTTATGGGATACAGTGAAAGCAGTGCTGAGAGAGAAATTGATAGCCCTAATTATCTATATTAAAAAGGAGGGAAGAGCTAAAACCAAAGAACTGAACAACTGGAGAAACTAGAAAAAGAACAGCAAACCAATCCCAACACAAGCAGAAAGAAAGAAAGAGAATTAGAGCAGAAATAATGAAATTGAGAACAACAAAAAATCAATAGAGAAAATCAGCAAAATCAAAATCTGGTTCTTTGAGAAAATCAATAAAATAGACAATCCCTTAGCAAGATTAACAAAGAAGAAAAGAGAGAAGATGTAAATAAATAAAATCAGGAATGAAGGGAGGGGGGGACATTACAAATGACCACACAGAAATAAAAAGGATCATAAGAGGATATTATGAGAAACTGTATGCCAACAAATTAGACAACCTAGATGAAATGGACAAATTCCTAGAAATGTACAAAGAACGTACATTGATTCTACAAGAAAATACTGGATCTCAACAAACCAATCACAAGCAAAGAGATTCAATCAATCATCAAAAATCTTCCCACAAAGAAAAGTCCAGGACCAGATGGCTTCAGGGGTGAATTCTACCAAACATTTTGAGAATAATTAATGCCAATTCTGTTTAAACTCTTCCAAAAAACTGAAAACGAGGGAAAATTACCCAACATATTTTATGAAGCCAATATCACCCTAATATCAAAGCCAGATAAAGATACTGCAAGAAAAGAAAATTACACCCAATCTCTCTAATGAATGTAGATGCAAAATTTCTCAACAAAATACTTGCAAATAGATCCAACAGCATATCAAAACAATTATACATCATGATATTATGTGGTGCAAGGGTGGTTCATAAGTAAATCAATTAATGTAATATAGCACATTAGCAAATCAAAGGGGAAAAAAAAACACGATTATTTTAATTGATGGAGAAAAGGTATTTGACAAAGTCCAGCATGCTTTCTTGATAAAAATGCTTCAAAAGGTAGGTACAGAAGGAAAGTTCCTCAACATAATAAAGGGCATATATGAAAATCCCACAGCTAACATCCTACCCAATGGGGAGAGGTTGAAAGCTTTCCCTTTAAGATTGGGAACAAGACAAGAATGCTCACTGTCACTACTGTTACTCAACATTGAGCTAAAGGTTCTAGCTAGAGCAATTAGGCAAGAAAAAGAAATAAAAGGCATCCAAATATGGAAAGAGTAAGTAAAATTCTCACTATATTTAGAAAATCCTGAGATATCTACAACAAAGCTACTTGAGCTAATAAAAGAGTTCAGCAAAGTGGTAGGATACAAGATCAACACGCAAAAATCAGTAGTGTTTCTATACACAGTCATGAGCAAGCTGAGGGCAAAAAATCAAGAAAAAAACTTCACTTACAATAGCAAAAAAAAAAGAATTAATTTAAGCTGGAATGTAAAGGCTCTGTATTCAGAAAACTACAAACCACTGCTAAAAGATTTAAATAAATAGGACATTCCGTGTTCACGGATTGGAAAACTAAACATCACAAAGATGTCAATTCTACCAAAATTGATGTATAGATCAATTGATTCAAACTGAATCAACATTGATTCAATGCAAAAACAATAAAATATTCAACAGCCTACTTTATAGAAAAAGAAAAGTCAATTACCAAATTTGGAAGGGAAAAGGGTCCCGAATAGCAAAAAATCATACTAAAAAAGAAGAGCAAAGTTGGAGATCTCACGGTCCCTGACCTTGAAGTGCATTATAAAGCAACAGTGATCAAAACATCATGGTGTTGGCATAAATATAGACATATGAGAGACAAATGAGAGTTCAGAAATAGACCCTCACCTCTATGGTCAACTAATTTTCAATAAGCCTACCAAGTCCACTTTCCTGGGATATAACGGTCTCTTCAATAAATGGCACTGGGAAACTGGATATCCATAACCAAAAGAATGAAAGACGACCTTTATCTCACTCCCTATGCAAGAACCAATTCAAAATGGATCAAAGACCTAAACATAAAAGTCAGGACCATAAAAATCCTAGAAGATAATGTAAGACTCTAGGTGAGAGCTCTTTCAAACTGTACATCCAAAGCACAAGCAACAATAGAAAAAATTGATAAATGAGGCCTCTTCAAAATTAAACACTTTTACACCTGAAAGGTCTTTGTGAAGAGGGTAAAAAGGCAGCCTACTTAATGGGAAAAAAATTTGGAAATCATACATCTGACAAGGGCCAAATATCCATGATATATAAAGAGATCCTACAACTCAACAATAAAAAGACAAATAAGCCAATTAAAAAACAGGCAAAAAACCTGAATAGACATTTTTCTAAAGAAGAAATACAAATGGTAAAAAAAAAACATGAAAACTGCTCAGTGTCACGGACTATTAGGGAAATGCAAATCAAATCTGCACTGAGAGGCAAACGGTGAGCAGCGGAGGTTTTCCTGGTTTTGGACCCCAGCGGCCGAATGGTGAAATACTCCCTGCAGCGGATCCTCAAAAGCCATTGCTTCTTTTTTTTTTAAACTTTTTTTTAAAATTTCACATCCCCCCCCCTTCTGCTTGCTCTTGCTGTGTGTCCATTCTTCTGTGTTTCTCTATGTTCGCTTCTTGTCTCCCCCCGTCTTTGCGGCGACGCACCTAGTCGGCCCTCCGCGGCGGCGGCTCGCTCCGTTCATGGGTGGCTCCATTCCGTTTTCACGGGCGGCTCTGCTCCATGTTTTGCGGGAAGCAGTCCTCCATGTTTTTGCGGGCTGCCGGCTTCCGCTTCGCAGGCAGCAGCTCGGCTTTTTCACGGGTGACTTTGCCATGCCCGTGGGGGCTCCGCCCTGCCCGTGGTGGCTTTTTGCCTTGCC